>VYZS01064219.1:17674-34400 GCA_013400695.1 Neodrepanis coruscans
ATAATACATATATTTAATAAAAGAGCTGTTTTCCTTTTCCTATACTTTTTGTTCCCCCTCTTGCTTTAAGTTTTAAATTGTATAATTGTCTTCAACCGAAGACACACAGCCTCTCAGCATTAGAAAAGGGACCAGACAAATAGTTCACTGGTCTTTCCACTGTCCTTCTGTGAGTTCTTCCAAAGTTGGGTACATACCTGAGTGTCAACCTAGATAGTTCCTCCACATCTTGAAGCTCTCTCCACTTTGCACAGGCAACTGGTGCTACATGGGCAATAAATTCGCTAATACTTGTATTTAATTCAGTTTAGAAAACTTCCATTTTCACGTTGTTTGGAGACAATTTTAGACACCTCTAACCAAGATAATTCAGTTCCGGAACTGAATTTTGGAAAAGCACTCCAAAGCATCAGAGGCACTTCTGAATCCTGTTATTACTTTAAAATCACATAAAGATGTAGCAACTGCTTCAATTTTGCACAATGTTTATTCAAGCTTCTCCAGCAAAAAGGCATCTGGTCATGACACTGGCATTTGTAGCCTATAAACACCATGTTTACAAGTCCTGTTCTCCACTCTCCAGGTTCACTTATGCACAATGTAAGCAAGCAAAACCTTAATTACTCATATATCTTACATACTCACTGGTCCTCTTCCTCGTACCTTAGGAATAAGCCAGTGCACAAAGAAGTCAGTCCCTTCTCTGCTTTGTTTTGGTTTCCTACAGCCTAGGCTGTCCTGTCTTTTGCAGTACAGCCAACACCTCTTCCTTAGGAGCTACAGAGACTAAAAGGAAAATGTTTTCTTATGCAAATGTGATGGCTTCAAAATGATACCTGAAGGCTTGGAAGATAAAGGAGATGGGGGGAATCTGCTTGAGCTTGTGGAGGAAAGCCTAGGCCTACGTCTTCGGAAAAAGCTTCGTATCAGACCGCACTTGAGAGACTCCACAAGAGTGGTTTTCCCAGCACCAGAGTGTCCAAACAACTTCAGTTTGATTCGAGGCTGTGGATTCTGTGTGTGCCTCAGCTGCTGGATAAAAATCCCTCGGTGTGTATCCTACAATTCAACAAAAAGAAGAAATTAGAATGTGTGGCAGAGAATTTCTGCCTCCCAACAAACTCAAAACATGCAGTTTAGATATACTTTCTTGTCAGATTGATGTTCACCTGGCTCATCATGCAAGTGGTCAGCTACTGGCAGAAGTGCAGGGACAGATAGACAAGACATAGCTTACTGATCTCTCTCAAGAGCCACCTTGAGGTTTCATGAAAATCATGTCTTCAGGCTCAACATCAGTGAATGTGATCATTTTGACGTCAGATAGAGAGGACAAAGGATGGAAAGCTAGCCTCTTTCAGTACCCATTCTCCTTACCCATCAGTCTTGGTAGCATAACCAATGTCCATAATCTTATATAATATACATGCAGCACTAAAGAATTTTGCTGTGACAGCTACAACCTGAGTGATCTGAAAACTTGATGTGCATTTCTCAGGGAATAAGCATAAAGGTGGAAGGGCAAGGGAAATGGCTTACCTGTCCTTTCTCTATTACCCCAAATGGAGCTGAGAGAGAGGCTCTGTTGTTCTACATTTGTACTGAATTCAACATGTAGGATGAGTCATTAAATAAGAACTTAGAGAACCCCCAGAATTATAAATGTACTGCAAGTAAGCTGAGAAATTTGACACAAACAGTAGTGCATACAATTTAGTTCCTTCCTTGCTAACATGCAGTTACTTAATAGGCTTGTCACAATGTAAATACTTCACCCTCACAGCTTACACTGACTCCTCGACAAGAGCCACTTATGACAGTAGGTTCTTCATGCTGTGCTAGTAGAGACAAAACTCTTCACAAGCAATGAAAATGAAGTAAGTGTGAAGTAAGCTCTGTACTAGATGATACTTACCATTTTGAGTAGTACTGGAGTATTTTCAGTGGTTTGATGTAATTAATTAATTTCAATTGAGCAGATTATCTATTGCAAGGTTTACTCTAATGAACTACATGGTTACCATACGTTTTCCTCACATATATATAGTCAGGCCTAAAATAATGTATACTCCACTATCAAGAAGAGAGTTACAGTTACTATTTCAGAAGAGATTTATCTGGCCTTCTCCCTTTGTTCTAGGTTCATCTGTATTATTTCTGTATTTACATCATGACTAAACCACAGATTTACCCACCTGCATGCAGACATAGGTAGGGGATACAAAATGGAGCCTGTTACAACAAACATTTACAAAAGCTGTTGTTGCAAAGGAAGCCTGAACTTTGCAATTTCTCACATCTTCACTGATATATATTTTACAATCCTGTCAAGTATAGATTGCTGGCAGGCATAAAGGATTCTACTTCCATCTTGCCAATGTCTGGTGCACATTTACTTCTATTGCTACTCTGAAATGCTAATTTATTTCAGTTTTCCACAGACCCACCAGCATAACTATAGCATAACTGGTCTGGCTCTTGCTTGTAGTCTCTCAACCTTCCCAGCATGCTGCCTATCCAAATAATCGATGCATATCAGATGTGTCAGACATACTGCTTTACAACAACCGCAGGTCAGCTTTCTGTTTTAGTTGCCAGAAGATTTGCATATACTGAAACTGCAGAATTAAAAGACCACATTGAGAATGTATGTAACTGTTCCATATGGCTACTAGAGTTTCCATAAGGGGCACAAACCTTTCACTAATCTAAGTGAAATAGTGGTGGTAGAGATATAAGTAATCTTGTGGGATGTGCTAATTCTTAATAGCTTTTTTTCTACTAAACACCTCAGATGCTTTGCTAGGTACTGTCAGAGACAGAGATATAGATCAGTGGTGCAGACTAGCTTAGCCACCTTCTTTAATATGTACATACTTGCTTTAATTGCAGGCATTACTTCAAATTAAATCTGAACAATAAAAAAAAAAAGACACCATTCTAGTTAGAAATTTTGCAAGAGCTTTTTAGAATGGCTTTGATGAATATCTTATTGTATGATTTTCCATGTTCAAACTTCCCTTCATATCTTAAAAACATGAAAACTGCAGTTAAAATTCATGTATTCCCACCTTTTTAAGTCTTGCAAGCAGACTGGCTACATGTTCATGCTGCTCTGCTCTGGCGAGATCTTCTGCTGTTTTCCCATCCTATTGAAATACAAATTATTAGCAGTAGTTCCTTGCTTTTGCCCACAATAAAAAAATTAAGTGCAGCATCACTCAGCTGCTCAACACAGTAACAGAATTGCTGTCAGATGCAGATCAAATAGGGAGAAGGAAAAAACTCCCAATCAACAACTAGTAACAATTAAACCCCACCAGAACACCCTGGGTTTTTTTGATAAACAAAAAACCCCATGTGCAATTCAGAACAATAACATTTCTTTTACAGATTGGTATCTGGACGCCACTGTAACAAGATACTTTGAATTCAGACCTAAGAGCAAAGTCAATACTCCTCCCTCTGAATTCCTCTTCTCATTAATTATAGAATGATAGTGATTTCTAGATATTACCCACTGAACAGATCTACAGTTTCACAAAGAGGGGACACACCAACATATTCACTTACATGAATAGCAGGTGAACATGTGCTTACAAATGGATAAAGACTGACAGTGGCACATCAGTCACTGGAAAATTACAGAAAGAATATACTTTGTAAGGTATCAACAAATTTAAAAGGAGAAGCAAAGTTGCCTTCAGTAATCTGCTCTGCCATTTAATTACCTATGTTTCACAGATCAGCAGGTTAATATTAAAAACACGGAAAGAAAAAATGCTTACTACTTTTACTCTTACACATACATTAATGCTATTGTATTGTTTTAAATTTAGTTAGAAGTAACTCATTTATAAGCACTTTGCTTATTTCACTTTCTCAGACAATCGCTCTCAATTATTAAGTAGCAGTACTGGAAAATTAAGATCTCTTTTTTTGAGTTTCTATCTTTGGTTTTACTAATTTTTCTTGCAAAATCTGTATTTTCTTAAGGCATGTTCTTTAGCTATTATCTCTACATATGAAATGAGTATCTACAACCCCTACAGAAGCCATTTTCAGACTTCCATAAAATTTATAAGATATTTCAGATAGTTCAGTCAGAACAGGACCAGAGCTTTAGCAAAAAAAGTCAGAATTGTAGTTAGTGGCATGAATTGACTAAATTTGCACCAATACCTTACCCTTAAATGCTTCCAATAGTTGATATGTAATTGGACTTTTAGTAAAAAAACTTCTCAATGTAGTTTTTAAAATTAGTTTTCCTTAGAGAAGATATAAAGAAGTAGAGGAATGTCTTTGTCTGTGCTGATCCTATCCTTCATTTAATCTCAACCGTCTGCTTTATGAGAGGAAGAGTGTTGTCTAGTGGCTGGGCAGCTTGCCTGCCATCAGCAGAACTGCTCTAGGATCAACATTGTAGGTATAGAAAACCATTTTCAGAAGATCTAATTTGAGGAGATAAGGAATTTCTGTTGCTCATGAAAGTGTTTGCTGCCTGGAAGGAACCTCTTCCCATAGGTACTTGATGTTTCTCCTTCTCCTGCCTTGCAGAGGAGTTAATTCTCTAAAAAGATAACTTTTTCACAGACAACCCTGGAGACTCCATGAGGAGTGGCCAGATAAGGCATTAAGAAGGCCTGGAGAGGGAAAAGGATTACATTCTACATGTGCTGTTTTGTTTATTAGTGTTCTCGCCTTGGAAATAAATTTTCTTACATCCTTCCACTCCTGGCATTTTTGGGGATACCTGTTATCTTTCTTCACAAACTGTTTACTTTTTTATCACCTTCAAACTGATCTAAACTAAAGAGATAAGAAGTATTTTTATCTTGGAAGAACAGTGTCCATACAGGCAATTATACCAATACAGCCCTCATGATATAAGGAAATACAACAGCTCAAGATTTCCCCTATGACCTTTTTGTTTTATCTCATCTCTACAGTATGTAGAGTACTGAAAATATATACACAATGGGATATAAGAAACAAACAAAAACGACAAAAACAGGGGACAAAGGTATCTGTAGAACGTCTCAACAAGTCCACTGCATGCATATTTCATTATTATTGATTAATAGGGGACACGGCAATCTACAAGCCAGTAGTTATCAAAAAGTAATTACTGGGTGCTAAACTTGTTTAAGCCACAATTCCAGGTTCATTGGCATTCTCCTGCTACATAAGATTCATGCTTAGAGGAAAAAATTGAAGTGCTAAATCTAGAAGAAAACAACAAATAAATCTGTATTTTCTACCAAATGATATAGAAGTTTTCTCCTTTTCCCCCTCCACTACAGTCATCTCAGGAATAATTTGTTAGGAAAAAAACTCTGAAAAATGTGTACTCAAATAAAATCTAATGACAGTATGTTTTCAATATACAGAGTCAAAATTATTTCTGAGAAGAATACATTGGCTATGGTGAGTAGCAACATAATATGATCCAATAGATCTGAAGATAAAAAATGGTTAGTTTGTTCAAAACACATATAATGGTGTTATGGTGTCTATAATATATCATATGTTTATGAGGTATGCATGATGACGGACATTTCGTTCCTACTGTAGAAATGTCAGTCAGGAGGACGTTTCTCGCCTTACTGAGAATAAAAAATACCCGCAGTGGTACTAATTGGAAGCAGTGGTGTTGGCTGATCTGACACGAATGATTTGTTTTACAAGGATACTTGTCACGCTAGTACACTCATCCATGCAACCACACATCTCCCATCATAAAAACAGATCTGTTTAAATCCATGAATGCATTTTTATGTATCTTAAATATGATGTGAAATGTTGTATATCTTAATGACAGTGACCCACTGCACTTACAGAAAACATAGTGACAGTGTTAGGTCACTGACGCTTGGGTGAAGAAATTACAGATAAAGTGGTAGCTGTACTGCACCATAATCAGTTCCAAATTCAGAAGTAGGAAGGGAAAAAGTAGATAACAGAGATAGTATTGTCCTTTTCCTACACTCCTCTAGGAGTTAATTTCCTATTATCATGCATAAAAGAAGCAAGAACAATAGCATCTTTCAGTACTTACAGAGGTTAATGTTTCGACATTGGCACCGGTAAGACAGAGGAACCGAACAACATCAAGAATGCCATTGTTTGCAGCCAGATGTAAAGGTGTTCTTCCATACTAACACAGGGAAAGAAGTGTCATTACATTAGCTGAAGAACTTCACTTCAGATTTTATGACTAATAATCAAACATATTATACAAGTACTTATATAATATACAACTATTATACAAGCAGCAAAGGTCTTGCAAAGAGTACTTTTCATTACACAATTTAAGCACAAACGCCTGAAGTGCAATTAAAAACAAAAGAGACATAGACTATTTAAAAAATAGGAAACAACTTCATAGCTAAATCTGACACAACTGTAGAAGAATTCTTTATGTTTTTTTGCTATATTTGAGAATGTCTTTCTAATTCCAGAAAATTTAATTGCATTTTGCTTAATTAATTATGCACTACTTAAACAATGCTAATTTGTTAACCTTTAAAATTCTGGGTTCTACTTCAATACAAGTATTACTGAAGATTGTGCATGTGCAGTCACTCCCTTCCACCCAAATGAATAAAAAGAATGAATGAAAGAAGTCAGCCTGAAAGATTATAACTTTTTCAGTGACAGAGGAAAAGTGCTGTAAAGTATTGTTTCCCCAATTTTTATTTTTTTCTATGGTAGAGAACCAAGCTTCAAGTGGCCTTGTTCTCACATATTCAAACCCTTTCCTTGGAAAAAACCTGTAAACTGTAGGAAGAAGAAACAAGGGAAAAAAAACCAAGGACTGTTTTCATTCCTAGCAAGAAGTAAGAACCTATGAGATTGCTGCAAAGAGGGGTGGATAAAGGTGTTTACAAGAATGGTCAGTCTCTGGGGAGACATCTTGGGAGAAAGACATCTCTAGAAGCACGAACTAACTCTCCAGGTGCAACCAGAAAGCTTACAGTGTTTTTAATAAAGATGCTAGCAGATGATAACTGGCTCAATGACTCCATGTTTCACTACATTCTTCCACGAATTTCTTCACTGGAAACAGATCCTCACGACATCCACTTCCGTTTTTTCATGTTCAGAGCTACTGTTATGAATATCACTACTATTTATTCTCTACTGGTAGGGTAACTTACCATTACTTCACATTTTTATGCTTTCAATGCTGTTCATTGTGTCTCAACCCTACAGTCAGAAACAAACTCATGAAATTCCTTTTTGAAAGAATATTTGAAAACAAAGCCAACCTTCTGACAACCAGAATCTGAAAAGATGCGCAGGCTCCTTGAAACTCTACACCTCAACTCAAAGAGCATCCTGACTTATATTAGAAATAGTGTGGCCTAGCAGCACTCGGGAAGCATTTGTCCCTCTGTACTTAGCACTAGTGAGACTGCACCTCAAATCCTATGTTCAGTTTTGGGCACCTCACTTCAGGAAGAACAATGAGGTGCTGGAGCATGGTCAGGTAAGTGCAATGAAGCTGGTAAAGGGTCTGGAGCACAAGTCACAAGAGCACAAAAAGCAGCTGAGGGAGTTGGGCGTGTTTAGCGTGGGGAAAAGAAGACTTAAGGGTGACCTAACTGATCTCTACAAGTATCTCCGAGGAGGGTGTGTAGAAGTGGGGGTTGGTCTCTTCTGCCATGTAACAAGTGACAGGATGACAGGAAATGGCCTCAAGTTGTGCTAGAGGAGGTTTAGTTTGGATATTAGAAAAAAAATGTCCTCACTAAAAGGGTTGTCAAGCATTGGAATGGGCTGTCCAGGGAAGTGTGGAGTTACCATTTCTGGAGGTATTTAAAAGTCATTTTAGATGGGGCACTGAGGGACATGGTTTAGTGGTGGACCTGACAGCACTGGGTTATTGGCTGGACTCTGATATTAAAGGCATTTTCCAACCCAAATGCCTCTGTGATTCTGTGATTCTAAATAAATGCATGTGATGTCCCACTGTACATAATCTATGAAAGAACAAACAGTGCCTTTAGTCAGTATTACATACATGAGGGACAAAGCCATATGCAGAACCAAGGCTAGAAGGTAATTATATAAATGCATTCTCTTTACAGGCTTGCTGCTGAAGAAGAGTAGTAGAAATAAAGATTCTATATTTGGTAAGACTGAAAATCACCCTTTCAAATAAAGAGCACTCTAAAAGTCTCTCCTGACTACATTTCTCCTAAAAGAATAACAGCAAAAGA
The DNA here is from genome assembly GCA_013400695.1 of Neodrepanis coruscans. Classification (NCBI taxonomy): domain Eukaryota; kingdom Metazoa; phylum Chordata; class Aves; order Passeriformes; family Philepittidae; genus Neodrepanis; species Neodrepanis coruscans. Next base: position 25,900 of record VYZS01064219.1, read on the forward strand.
ATAACTTCTGCAGCTTCTGCAGCCATGATACCAGGCGCACTGAACACCCACAGCATGCCAGGTCACTGATCCCAACTCAGCATTCTCCACTACGAAAAGAGAACCAGAGCTTTGTGGTCTTTTAACTCCACTTCCCTAAAATGTCCCTCTCATCTGTGGTTCTGAATTTAATTGCCTAGCCAGTCAGGTTTAAGCTGAGAGACAGGATCAGGGAGCTGATTGTTTTAACTTTTTTCATTTGACAGTCATTTTAATGATTTTAATTATTGAAACCAAACGTGATTGCACTGGGCAATCCTCAAGCCAAAAGTCATAACTTTCTTTAGCTGGCTAGTACAATGCCAGTGCTTTGGAAATAAATAGGAACATTAACTAGCAAAGTATTATTGCCAGAATATATACTCTTCCAGAAAAAAAAACCACAAGGAAGCTGTAATACCTGAACCAAACAAATGGTGGATGGCAACAATAAAGATTCCTGTAAGTAAATTTTAAACTTTGTAGTATATATAAAATTTAAATAGGGCAGAGAAAGACATTCAGAGCTAAACATCAAGCCCTAAGCACCACAGGCTTTTAGCAGAGTTCAGTGGCTGACCTTGACTTATTCAAACTAATCAAAGAAAAGTTTCCTGAAAGAGCTTATGTTTCTTTTAGATCTCTAGGAAAAAAGCCGTAATGTTAAACTTATAAGGCACCACATCTAATTACCCCATACACTGCAGCCAGCATGAACACAACAGAAGCAGCAAACAAGGCAGTAGTGTCTCGAAGTTAAGGGTCAGGTAATTACATTTTTTTGGGAAGTGCTTATAACAATTACGGACAGTTTACATTTTAGCTGCCAGTCATCCACTAATAATCACTGCAATCAACATTTTTAGAGTTACAGCATTTAGCAGATTTTTCATAAAAGTCTACTAGTCTTCAGTTCTGTATATAAATTACTGTTAAGTATGAAATCAGGGCCAGCAGCAATACATTACATCTGTTTTTCAGCACCTAGATGTAATCTGCATAAAGCAAAGCTAGACAGCTAGGGAAGGTTAGCACATCCTTCAGTATTAAAAACTGAGAGGCAACATATAATGTGATAATTCACCTGGGATCTTTCTTCATGGATCTTTAAGAATCTATTCAATTGAAACAAATACAGGTAAATTTGTGAGGCAAGTCATTTAGTGCTTTGCATTTGGCTATTTTAAGAGACACAAAAATCAAAGAAAAAACGTTTCCATATCAGAGAACTTTAAAAGGTCATCTAATACAATAGATGAGCTATTAAACAACGTAGTTCAGCACCTTTTACCTTCCATTTACCTTATTAGTGACATCCAAACTACAACTTGCTTCACAGAGTGCCATCACAATAGGCACATTCCCATCTTTGCAGGCCACATGCAAGGGAGTGTTGCCATGTCTGTCCTGGAAATCTACAAAACATCCTTGACTGATGAGAGTTCTAACTACTTCTATTTGACATCTTCTCACAGCAAGATGCAGGGCTATATGACCATCCTGAAATCACAAGACAGCTTGTAAATGAAATCTAATAATGCTAAAAACCAGATCATTTAGCAAAGTCACAACAATCGCATGTAACTGGGTGCATCTCCATGCCTTAAGAATCACAATGGCTTTTAACTTGAAGGTGGAGGCAGGGGGATCCACAGTATCTGTCAGAACAAATAAACCATGGGATGAAAGCAAGTTTCTATTAAGCCATGGGGCTTTGCAGTGGAATGAATGAAATGCAAATACACATTCTCTACTAACAACTTTTGTAGGAAACAGGAGAATAACCAACTCTAACAATCAGCTCAATATTGTAAACTTGATTGAAAACTCTAGTGTTTACTGACAGAAGTTAGTGATGCAAAAGTTATACATTCTGATGAGTCACGCACTGATCAGTAATTTTAGAGACAGTGCTTTTTCTCCATGTAACAACTTAGAAAATGTAACTGGAAAGAACAATTAAATTGTTTTAGAAGCAAAGCCTTTTTTCTGAACTTACTTTAATAACTATTTAGTTAATATTAGCAATAAAGGTAGTTAAAAGGACAACCATACCAAAAACAGAAGCTAGGAAATTCCAAATCTATTTGTTGGGATTACACCACAGAAGACAAAAACTTATTCTGAATCAGAGTAATTTTTAAAAATAGTTCTTATTGGAAATGGGTGTGATTTATTCAACCCATACAAATCAACGGCGAAGACGATATTGATCTTCTTTTTCTCTTAACACAATAGTTTGTTGCCCGTTACAAAAGTCAATGTTTCTACCATTTTTCACAGAGTGTTACTCAGGAGGTGAAAACTGGTAAGAAGATAATGAGCCAGCAAAAGCGCAGTCATGGAAGAATAATCTAGTGGACAACCTTAAAGACTACGCAGTATAGCCAGATTGTCAGTCCTCTCTACCTGGTGATGAAAAAGAAGATTGAGTTCCAGTGGGGCCCTGAACAACAGCAAGCCTTTAATCAAGTGCGAAATTGCTCACATGGTAGCACCTGGACCGGCTGGGATGGAGCCTGACGTCAAGAATATCTTGTATTCTGCAGCCAGGGACAGAGGCATCTTCTGGAGACTCTGGCAAAAGGTGTGTGGTGACACCTGACACTTGGATTCAGGAGTCAAAGCTACTGAGGATCAGAAGCCAACACCGACACCGACAGAGAAAGATCCTTGCAGCCTATGAAGGAATCCAAGCGGCCTTTGAAGTAACAGGCACTGAGACACAGCTCCTCCTGGCACCCAGACTACCAGTCCTGGGGTTGATGTTTAAAGGGAAGACCCCATCCACACACCATACTACCAATGCCACCTGGAGCAAATGGATTGCCTTGATCGCAAAATGTGCCCACATTTGAAATCCAAGCCACCCTGGAATTCTTGAAATAATAACCAACTGGTCTGAAGGTGGGAGTTTCAACCTCACCAATGACAACAAGGAAGAGAAAGTGATCCATGCTGAAGAAGCTCCGCTCTATAACCAGCTGCCAGATGATGAGAAACGTTTCACCCTCTTCATTGATGGCTCCTGTCGCCTCGTTGGGACAAACTGAAGGTGGAAGGAGGCCGTCTGGAGTCCATCCCGGCAAGTTGTGCGACCACCCAATGAAGAGGCAATATGCCCTGGAAGGGTGCCCCGAGAAAATGCGAGAACGGGCCCCATATAAAAGCAGCAGGCATGGAAGTCCTGCCTCTCCTTGCGGTTCAGCTTTTGTTCCAGCTCCCCCTCTCTTCGCAGCTTGGCTGCCCTGTCAGCTTTTGGCTCTGCTCCCTTGTCCTCTCGTCTCTCTCACTCAGCCCAAGCAGCAGTGTGGCTGGATCAACAATGGAGGCAGTGCAGTGCTGAGGACCACACAGCTTCAAGAAGTGGTATCTCTTCCCCTTGGGGCCCCCTGGGGTTTCCTTTCATTCTGTTTATTTTCCAGCAGCTTCAGAGTGGGACCAGCACCACCCACAGGCCAGCCTCCCTTCCTCCCCTTGCTCCACCAACCCCGCAGCCGGCCTGGAGGAGCATAGTTTGTTTATTTCGTGTTTTATTGTCAGGTTAAACTTTTGTAGTTAATAAATTGCAGTGTTGTTGTTTCTCTATTCGATCTCTCGTCACTTGATGATGCCCCCTAGCATCCAAACCAGGACACTGAGGAGGTGAAAACTGGTAAGAAGATAATGAATCAGCAAAAGCCCAGTCATGGAAGAATAATCTAATGGACAACCTTAAAGACGATGCAGCCCAACAGTTTTTGTGTGAACTACTAAGAAAGAAAATTCATGTCACGAAAACAATGCTGACTTGCAGTATTGCTCAATGAATTGCTCAAATGAAGGGATTCAGAGACATGTCTCTGTGTCACCTGTGATCTCTGGATGTAACTAACCTTGTCTGTTGCATGAAGGTCAGCCCTGTATTCTGCCAAGCATTCCACAATATCATGGTAACCCCTAGCAGATGCTGTCAGGAGCGGAGTCTCTCCTTCTTTGTTTTTAACATTCACATTGCAACCTGCTTCACAAAGTGCTTTGGCAACAGAGTAGTAGCCATGCCAAGCAGCACAATGCAGTGGGGTTTCTTCTTCCTATGAACATGGAAAATAAAAAAACCAGAGCTGAACAAAACTCCAGGAAGAACAATTTTCCAACTTCAAAAGACAGAAAATTGACATGGAAAAAAGACACCTTACTAAGTAAGCCCCATAAAAAGGTGATGTAATTTCTAATGTTGACATCCTCAAAGCAAGAATAACTTCTGCTGACATACCATGTGATTATGATAACTTCCATGACTGCAATCTTACTTTAAATGTATTCATGCTCGTGAAGATGTCTTGGTTCTCTCACTTGAAAACTGATACTCATTTACATGCAATTTCTACATTCTGTGTGCTGAGAGACTAATCCATTGTTTAAAACAGATCAGTCACCAAGGAGATGCAAATCCCACTAGACCTGCCGTTTGAGGCACATCACTCTACATGTTCAGAAAGCACATGATCTAGGAGTGTAGGTTCTTAGAAGCCTGAGTCCTTTAAACACACATCAGGGCAACTCTTTGAAAGCGTCTACATTTTGTGACTGAAGTACTACTAATTTACTTTTTGCTTGATCCCAGGAAACTTCAAAATATGCATGTTCAATTTCATTGTACATCAGAACAGGCAGGTGAAACACCATTAAAAACCTCAAATGTTTTACAAAAATATGCTAAAAGTAGCCTGCTCAAAAGCAGAGACGACTAAAACCCATTAAAGAAGTAATTCAATCAAAGTCTAAGAAACAGGATATCCTTTCTGGCTGATAGATACAATAAGGAGACAATCGATGCTGATAAAAGCAGAGAACTTGGACTGTATCCAAGGTTTCTGTAAAAATCTGAGGAGAAAGAAACAGACGAAAAGCATGTCCTGTCCTCCCTTGGCCTAGGGCTGCTTGAACAATATAAAGGTACTCCTAGATGATACAGCACTGATGGCTTGGGGAACTCATGCACATAGTTAAATTTGGGTCAAATGGATTTTCTTTTTCTAATAAGCCTTTTCTTTCTTCTTTTCTCACAAGAGTTCAGAACTCTCAAGCAACCCTCCTGAACCCTCCTCTCATTTTCAAAAATGAGCTTGATACTGCAAAAAACTCCTATGGCAGCTAAACCCAAGCAGAAATCAAGTCAAAAATTATATAAAAATCTTTAGGTTCACTCACAGAGCACATACCACCATCCATTCCTTTGTGGTATTGAGTTTCTACATCTTTAAGCTTTCATTTTTGAGAGAACCTATGTTCCACAAGGGTAGCTGGTTCTTGCAGGGTTTTGCACAGTCTTCATCTACTAAAAGCTATCAAAACCTCTATAATTCTGTAATTTTTTTTTTTCAAATGCAAACATGCCAGAGGCTACAAGGCAAGGCTTAAAGTTTTGACCACTTATATATAGCTTTATTTGTTGAAAAAATCCAGTGTTCATGACTCACCTTGTCTTGAAAGTTTGGATTGGATCCAATGCTACAGAGAAACTGAACCACATCCACATGCCCATACCGAGCTGCAACATGGAGTGCAGTCTCCCCAGACTGCAATTATAAGAGAACATGCCAGTGTAATTTCGTATGTCACCCCTAGATAAACATTGCCTGTACACTGTGTACAGCCTGAATGCCTATGTGCTGCATGGGACACTCCTCCCTCTTCATAACCCAGCTGCACAGCTCTGGTCAGCAGAGTTCACAATTCAGTTGTATGTGATAGATACACCAACACCTGACAGAGAGTTATTTTTTCAAAGGCTTTTTTCAGAACTTATTTTTCTACTTAATTTGTTCCAGATCACAGCCACAATGGGACTTTTAAGCAGTATGAGAAGGGAGCTCTGTGTGTGATTGTTGTTGAAATAGATGTCCTATTTCTATTCATACTATTTCCATATGCACCCTCCCTGCTCTGTATATTCAAATGTCAGGAGTTGACATATACACCTTAGTATATCCTGGTGCATTTTGATCATTATGCCTAATTCTTTACAGCACTTTTTTGAAATTATATGAAAAAGAAAGTGCTATTTTTATTAAGAGAGTAACCTCTTATGTAGTAGCCCTATCAGGAGTCAAATACTAATTTTCCTAATGTACCTTGCCTTGAACTAGTTTCCTCAACAAAGCAAATGTGTTTCACAAGTATAGCTGCTTCTTTAGTGGAGCTTTGGCTAGTGTAGAAATACAGCTATAGTATAATATTTAGCAGCTACTAGTTTATAGAGCAAATATTGCTCAAATAACCCTGCTGAATACAAGGTAAGTGCTCATCAGCTATAGATTTTTAGGCTTCCTTATACTCAACTTAATAGCAGTCAAATTTACTTGTCAGATAAAAGTGATTTTCAATCAAGAGGAATGAAAAACAGAATCACGATTTTGCCCAGAGTTCCAATGAGAAATCTAGTCTTCAAGTGAAAATTAATTTAGGTTTGTACTTCCCCACCTACCCACCATGTACTCACATTTAACATGCATGCTTGGCTAACATTTGTCAGGAAAAGTCAGTACCTCCAGCTACTTTCAAGCTCTGTTACCACAGCCCTCTCTGTCAGCTTAGAAAACCACACTAAAAAGACAGTCACATTCTTGCAATTGAACAGAAAAAGGCTCTCTGCCTGAAAGAGTTATTTGCTTACTTTGTCCTTAACATCCAAAGGACATTCATTATCACTGAGAAATTTCAGCATTTCTACATGACCATGTCGAGAAGCCCAGTAGATTGCATTAGATCCAGCCTGTCAAAAATTGATTTCAGAAGTTAGTGATCAATTGAGAATCATAATTCTACTGTTCAGCTGAGGTACACATGCACTTAGATGTACACAGATACACTGAAAAGCTATTCAAGCTTATACAAACACATTAACTTGTAAAAAAAATTTAAATTGGTTTCACAAGTCCACATACCAACAGTGACAACAAAAGCCTTTCTATGCAAGGATAATTAACGGGATTATTAACTGTTTCCTAGGATAATCCTCTTCCCCCTTATTAGGGACTTTTTTAGAAAAAACAGTCATGAGATAAAAAGCTTTCTTCTGCTTACTTTGCTTACTAGATGGAGAAGCAGACAGTTCTTCAAGTTTGCTCTAAATGAAATCCAGATTGTTACAGCACATTTTGAAAAGAAAGGCTTGCTGCAAACCATATCCTCCATCAAATATAAATTTTAGTTGTGATAAATGTGTGCATTTATCATTTCATATTAAATAAAATTCACAATTGTGTTTTAAGGCAATTTGAACTAATTGAGGCAATTTTGTAAGCATGAATTACATTTTAAGATTAGTATAATTCAAATTACTTCAGCTAATAAAGTGATCAAAATCAGAGGATATGCAGTAGTAACAAATGACATTACTAAAGATTTTCCTGTGAAAAACAGATCTACAGCTCAGATTTTTTAATTTCCTATACAACTTGGTCTGAACTGCTTGCCTCCTGCTAACTGTACTGAAAAAAACTTATAAAGAACAGTTGATAAAGCAGAAGCNGCTAAATAGCAGAGCCAGCACAAGAACTTCAGTCTCTTGGCATCAGCTCTAAGACTCCCATTAGTGCAGCACCAATGCACTGAAATACCAGTAGTGGGCAAGTAACTTCATACTGAAAATGAACACCACCATTCACGTAACCCTTCTCTGCAGTTCAAAACTTCTGTTTCTACCAATCCTTTGCAAAATCAGTTTTGGTAGTCTGGTTATTCCTACTATTCTGCCATCTTCATTTGACACAAGAAACAATAACTGCAAACAAAAGCAAAGGCTGATACCTGAACACCAAGAACACCACAGTTCTTGACAATAGATTTGAGTAATACCTTTCAAAGGCCTACACAAAAAATACCATTTTGGGCTCCATTTTAAGGTACCTTGGAAAGACTGAACACAGAACACATTAAAATTTCTCCTAAAATAAAGGCAGAATTATTTCCCATCTCCTTGTCTTTTCATTTGAGGTGTTACACTTCTATTTTACAACCACATTGCTCTATTCAGCAGGGTTATAGTTAGTCCCCCATGTATCTCACACAAACCCACACTACCTTGTTGGGTTGATTGACATCGTAATTTGTCAGAGATCCCAGAAGGTGCTGCAATCCAGGAACATTGTCATCATTGATGGCATGAATAATAGCTTTCATCACAAAAGAATCTTCCTCATCCTTGCACTTAAATGAGAAAGAAGAAAAAATGTTAGCTTTAAGAAAAAAATCCTTATCTCAACAGCTGCCAAGACATATAAAAAAACTAAAACCTAAAATTTTCGAGGTTTTTTTTTCATAAAAGAGTACTTCAGCTGCAATTTGTAATCTTTTATGAAGCATATGGCTAACATGTACATATGTTATTTGAAAACGCACACCAAAAACCCCCACATTTTTTTGAGCACAATATGCTTCCCTCTTCTTCACACAAAAACCCGTTACTCACTGAGATTCCAAATATATTTTTTTATTAG
>VYZS01064219.1:50951-61363 GCA_013400695.1 Neodrepanis coruscans
GGAGGCAGGTGGTCTGGTGGTTATCTGCAGCTATCCCCCGGGGTCCAAAGACCACATCTCTTCTTCCATCAGCACTAAATCCCTTCCTGGGCTATCGAGAAGGGGAGGGAGGGGGGCACGCGCGTGGTTTCTAATTTTCTTGAGTGTTTTTCCTTCAGTCAAAGCCAGGCGGAAGCTTGCGCTGCTAGGGAGGTCCTCAGACCGGCCACGTGCTTCCTCTAATTACCCCGGCATCTCTCCGGGAGCCTAGTGAGAGACAAGCACTATTTCCAGAGCGTCCTCATCCCAGCACAGGCCCTGGGAAACTTAATTTGTCTGTCTTGTTGCACTTTATTTGTCAGGTTTTGTGTGTGCGCGAAATAAACTGTGGTATTTTTGTGTTTTCTTCATTTTGGGGTGTGTTTGTGGCTTCTCTCGGAATCTCTTGTCCAAAACCACTAAATTTGTGGTAAAACCATGACAGAGGTACGGTCCAGGAAGACTGGATGAGGCACTTGGTGTCATGGTTTAGATGATGGGTTGGTGTTGGTTTATAGGTTGGACTCGATCTCAAAGGTCTCTTCCAACCTTGTTAATACTGTGATACTGTGAATTTTAAAACGTAAGAACACCTACATTGCTTTTGCATATTCTAAGGAACCACTACATAATTTAGGATGTAAAGTATTTATTCTTCGTGTTGCACCAAGAAACCATACCCAAGGCTCGACAAAGCACCACAAACTGCATATATTTTGTAGGTCTGCAGTCTAAATAAAGACATAATAAAGTGAAGAAAAAAACAAATTCGAAGAGAGAACTTGTGCAACCAAGGCCAGCAAAATGAGAACCAAGTAAGTGCAAAACATGCTTGATAAAAGAAAATAATTACTACTTTGCAGAGAGATCTGTGTTTTCTAGTCTTTTATATCTGATGAAATGATAGCTTCAGCAGAGCTCACTCTAGAAACAGCTTAGTATTGCTAACATATAACAGACTCTAATTGCTGCTGCTGCATAGAAAAAATGTACTGGTAATTCAATTACTTTTGTGATAAAAGAAAAAAAAGAAGACTAGTTTTCAGTTAGATAAAGAAAAGACAGTGTCTTCCAGTTGGTATGTAATATGTAAAACATTCTTTTCAAGATGATGAAACTGTCTACAGAGTGAGAATTTCAAAAGTTATTTCCAAATTAAGGAAGCAGACACTTGTCACTAAGACCTAGAATTATGAAAACATGCCCAAGTGCTCTAAATACACTAAAAGACTGCAGTAAAGTAAGGACCTTCAATGATATTTCATGCTTGTGTGTGGCTGCTGATTTTTTTTAAGGAAGGATTTAATTGTATACATTTCAGAAATTAAATGTTTCATGGCATTTGTTTTTTTGGTAGATCAGTTTCCTCACATAAGGTAGTTGAAATAAAAACGGCCAAACACCTATGTGGATAAAGTTTTTGATATGTAGCTCTGCTTATCATGTAGTGTTGGGAGGACCTACCTTGCCACTGCAATAATTAACTAAGTGCCAACACATTACTGCATGTGAATTATGACCTTGGATAGAATCACAGAATGACCTGGGTTGGAAGGGATCTTAAAGATCATGTAGTTCCAACCCACCTGTCACAGGCAGGCACACCTTTCACTAGACCAGGTTGCTCAAAGCCCCATCCAATATGGCCTTCAACAATTCCAGAGATGCGGCATCCACGGCTTCCCTGTGCAACCTCTTCCAGTGCCTTACCACCCTCATAGTAAAGAATTTAATTCCTAATATCCAACCTGAATCTACCCTCTTTCACTGTGAAGCCATTCCTCTTGTCTAGTCAGATGCTCACCTCTAAAAAACAGCTGATTAACAAGGCAGAAAAATGTTTTATGATGCTATATGTAACACAGAAAATCTCTCACCAAAGCAGGAATAAAAATCAATAGTGAACAGGCCACAGACCCTGTTACAGTGCAAGCTGACGTTCAGCAACAAAAGGGCAGCTGCAGTGGCTCAGTGATTCAAAATTGTGTCTCTGTGTGGTATACTGGCTCAATATTGTAGTCAGAAAGGAAAACAACTCCCAGGAAATATACCGTGTTCTAATTAGAAGGGGAAATGGACACTCAGGATGGATTCTGAGGATAGCAAGAAAGACTATTTAGTGAGCTTTCAGCTTTATTTCTGTTTGTCTGAAATTGTTCTGTAAGAACAAAGACTGTCAAGAGGGTAGGTCCCTAGGCAATATGTGAGTATTAGAACATTAGAGAAATGGGATTGCATATTTAAGTGTCTAAACATGTGATAAAAATGACAATCTTGCCTTTTCAATAGCTTTACATAACATCACAGTGATTTTGAGAACTATAAAACTTTGTAGCAACTAGTATATTCAGTTTACAAAGGGATTGCTACTCTGTGACCATCTAAATAAATACCTTACTTTTGTGATATCCAAAACAGCATTTCAACTGGAAGTTGAAGCAGTTTGGAAAAGTGAAAAAAAAAGTAAAATATCCAACTGAAATGATGTAGGGATAGTTAACTAGGCAACACAATTACCTAAATTGCAATGTAAATAGTTTGCTAAGCTTCATGCCATCAAGCTTATGAAATACTAACACACATTCTCAGAAGCAGTATCTTCTTTCATTCAATGGACAGTAGTGGGCTGTGTGACACACACAGCAACTTTGCTGCTGTACTATTCCATGTACAAAGTGGGGAGAGTGGAGCAGTCCCATTCCTCCTACCACTGTCCAGGACTACCAAGTCTCCCTCACAGCTTTCAAGTACAGACACTGTCCTGATTTAATCTGGACAGACTACAGAGCAGGAAGTGCTGCAGAACAATACAATGACAATAAGGATATAGAGTGCAAGAATGTGAGACTTAGTATCAAATGGGGGGAGGAAGAATCATCACACTAATTTTGCTGTGTATACACAACACATTTAAAAGAATTCTGAACAAAAACCGAAAGTAGCAAGAACATAAGGAACTTCTACTTTACATAGGATGATAATTTAGCTTTAGAAAAAAAACACCCTTGTTTAAATTATCCAAATTTGACAAACTAACGCAAGTGTGTACTTCTGGATTTAAAAATCCCAAACCCGACTACGAATATTACAATAAACCATCACATGCTGAACTAGAAGTGTAAAAACATTTTTACCTAAACATAACAAAGCAGTATCATGCATGTATATACCACAGAAAAGATGAACCTCCAAAAGCTACTTCCCAGTTTTCTTTTTAAATCTATGCTGCAAATCTACATATGTTACTGAAAGCATGCAACACTGAAGTATCTTCATAAGGTAAGTGGAAATACCATTAACCAAAGCTAATAAACAGGAAAACATAATGTCTATAAGAAACACAAAACATGAGCAACCAAGGAAAAAATACAAGTGCTGCCCAGGACTCTGGTACCAAAGCTTTTGCTTGCACAAAATACTTACTCTGAAGCACATTTAACTGATACAGAGCAAGTATGGCAATAATTGTATGCCATACAATGTCAATCAAGCATGTAATCTATGTAAAGACATGCACATGTCACCAGCAGCCACTCATAAACTCTTAAGAGGTTTACACTTAGGTCTACACTTGCAGTCTATGAGGAACTGGAAACCAGACCTTAAAAATTGCAGAAGTTATCTCTACTGACATATTTACCTCAATTTATTAGCAATGACATTGGATGAAAAATTGGGAACTAAGAAAATACGACGCAATGTGAAAGTTCAATTTGCATTTCAACAAGACAAAACTGGGAACATTCTGTTCCATTTTATGAGGATCAAAAAAAAGAGAAAAAGCATTCACTGAGGCCAACATGAAACACAGTAAAACTTGCTAAACTAACCTCCACTTATAATCTCTCTTTCCCTCTGTTCTTATTTTCAAATCAGTTTATTTAGTTTCAGGCTATTCTTCTGGATCCTTAATATCAACAATGATTACAGTAACAAGCATAAAAACATCCTAAATACACAGATTTTTTTTTCTAAATCTTTGTAGTGCATTTAGAGTGAAAAACAAATGTAGAAATCAGGAAGCTACAACACTTACATGGAAATAAAGAATTCTAAGGCTATTACCTATCTTCTTTTGGTGTGATGAAGAACTTCCATTAAATCACTGCAATTCTCAAAGTGTCTAGTTTTAAAAAACAAAGAAACAAACATTCTGCTATTTTTCCATACGTCTCTAGAGCTACTTACAGTTCCAGAATAAGAATGACATCTGTTTTGTTCTCATAAACATCATGAAGCGTAATCACATTAGGATGTCGAATCTCCTTTAGTATGCCGACTTCTCGCTCAATATCTTCCCGGCTTACTCCACGCCGGCTGGATTTTGTTCTTCTTTTCTTGATGAATTTTGCTGCAAACTGCTGACCAGTACTTTTCTCGCGGCATTTTTTCACTACAGCAAACTGCCCACTAAAATAATAAAAATTAAAAAAAAATTAAAATAAAATTAAATAAAAAAGATGAGTTGCTGTTTAAAGAAGATTTAGAGTAGCCTCTGTTTACTATGATGGGGGAAAAGAGCTGTTAACTCTATTTAACTAAAGTATATTACTGCTTTTTATGCAATCTGGAGTAATACCTGACCTAGAAGAAGCAGAAAAAGTAAGTCAAGATATGGCTTTTTTATCCCACAAATGTACACACTTCAGCATGTCTGTATGTACAAGACAGCACTTGTGAGGATCACTGGATTTTTGGCAAATATTTGCACTGGGGATTACTGGGCAAAAGTATGGTTTCTGGATTTCTCTTTCCATATGTATTTTAAGGATTTTTTTTGTTGCTGTTCTGCAAATGAGACAGTTTTCAGTTTCTTACCATTTCACTTTCTTACAATATGATCTGTCAATATTAATTTTATTCTATCCTATCTTCAGGTTCATTTTTTAAAAACTTTTTGAAACAACACTGGTCTTCATACACTGCTTTGGTTTTTAGTTTTAAAAGCACTGTCTAAATACAGTAATATCAAAACTTAGAAGTTTTTTATCATGTTGTTAAGTACAAGTCTGAAGACAAGAAAAATATTGTCAAGCAAAATCTTCTGTTTCTATTGCAAACCAGAAGAAAGCCAAAGAGGCTGCTAATTCCAGCATATTATCATTGATGAATCAGCCTACTATCGCACCCTGATTTAGATCAGAAATCTCCAAGAACCTAATGTTGAATTAAAGTCAGAACAGGATANCTCATAAACTCTTAAGAGGTTTACACTTATGTCTACACTTGCAGTCTATGAGGAACTGGAAACCAGACCTTAAAAATTGCAGAAGTTATCTCTACTGACATATTTACCTCAATTTATTAGCAATGACATTGGATGAAAAATTGGGAACTAAGAAAATACGACGCAATGTGAAAGTTCAATTTGCATTTCAACAAGACAAAACTGGGAACATTCTGTTCCATTTTATGAGGATCAAAAAAAAGAGAAAAAGCATTCACTGAGGCCAACATGAAACACAGTAAAACTTGCTAAACTAACCTCCACTTATAATCTCTCTTTCCCTCTGTTCTTATTTTCAAATCAGTTTATTTAGTTTCAGGCTATTCTTCTGGATCCTTAATATCAACAATGATTACAGTAACAAGCATAAAAACATCCTAAATACACAGATTTTTTTTTCTAAATCTTTGTAGTGCATTTAGAGTGAAAAACAAATGTAGAAATCAGGAAGCTACAACACTTACATGGAAATAAAGAATTCTAAGGCTATTACCTATCTTCTTTTGGTGTGATGAAGAACTTCCATTAAATCACTGCAATTCTCAAAGTGTCTAGTTTTAAAAAACAAAGAAACAAACATTCTGCTATTTTTCCATACGTCTCTAGAGCTACTTACAGTTCCAGAATAAGAATGACATCTGTTTTGTTCTCATAAACATCATGAAGCGTAATCACATTAGGATGTCGAATCTCCTTTAGTATGCCGACTTCTCGCTCAATATCTTCCCGGCTTACTCCACGCCGGCTGGATTTTGTTCTTCTTTTCTTGATGAATTTTGCTGCAAACTGCTGACCAGTACTTTTCTCGCGGCATTTTTTCACTACAGCAAACTGCCCACTAAAATAATAAAAATTAAAAAAAANGCTGTTCTGCAAATGAGACAGTTTTCAGTTTCTTACCATTTCACTTTCTTACAATATGATCTGTCAATATTAATTTTATTCTATCCTATCTTCAGGTTCATTTTTTAAAAACTTTTTGAAACAACACTGGTCTTCATACACTGCTTTGGTTTTTAGTTTTAAAAGCACTGTCTAAATACAGTAATATCAAAACTTAGAAGTTTTTTATCATGTTGTTAAGTACAAGTCTGAAGACAAGAAAAATATTGTCAAGCAAAATCTTCTGTTTCTATTGCAAACCAGAAGAAAGCCAAAGAGGCTGCTAATTCCAGCATATTATCATTGATGAATCAGCCTACTATCGCACCCTGATTTAGATCAGAAATCTCCAAGAACCTAATGTTGAATTAAAGTCAGAACAGGATACTGCTGTTTTCCTTTTTTGTTTCCCTAATCTTTTGCTGAAGATTCTCTAGAAATTCTCTTGATTTTTTTCACCATATGAAGAAATGGTCGAATTATTGAATGATACTAATGAGAAAACTTTCTGAAATTAGCCTACTCTGTTAACTGAGGAAGTGTTGCTCTTTAAAGCAGATTTAGAACAGCAGTTAAGTCAAAGCTAACCCTAGTAGGCTTGACTACCTGAACAGCCTATAATATTTAGGAATGTATAATTTCACCCAGTACCTGGAAGAGGAGAGAACCTGTATTAGTGATTAACTAATCACAACTGACACAGAGATCTTCAGGAAGATGCATCACCCACAAAATGTGCATCACACAATGACAAAGTGCCAAGTGGCACTCATTCAAAGCTACACATTTCATGCCACCATTACTATGCTGACCCCACACACAATCCTGACTGGCAAATTGTCTTGAACTGGGACATGCAGTTGGGCTAGGGTAAAGGACTGTCACTTACAGAAGGCAGGGTAGAGATAGGTCCTCTCCTATTAACTCCTACAAAGGGACTCTAGAGTAGCCACCACCAGCTGGGAAATCTTTGAATGCAGCCATGGGTAGTGAGAGAAGTAAAGTCCAAGAGAAGCAGTTAATAGTCTTAAGTTGAGGTCTTTGTTTCAATGTCATCATCTCCACTCAAGTGTCGTTATTCATTATTTAATGAAAAACAGTTCATGAGCTTGAGGTTACACGAAAAAAATCCTTGCTTTAAATTCCAACCCCCACCAATTCTGCACAGAGTTGTCAAGGGTCAGATTTACCATAGGCACTGTGGTGAATAGAACACTGCTTTAGACTACACCATATTATCTTCTCTATCACATGTAGGCTGGAGGACCTGCTTCACTTGCCCAGACTTGGTCTGCTAGTGTTATTAGAGATGCTCTTAGACACCCAAGACATTCATATGTGACTGGTAGAGAAGGCACATCTCTGGCCTATCTGTGTCATCCTTAACTGACAGCAGAGACCTAGACAAAGTAACTTAAGGTCCATCAGCCTTCTCTGCTTGGTTCAATTCAACTTCACAAAAACTCCTCCTGCAACAGCAGCTCTGGGTTTGATCTCCAACATCTGAGCAATTTTTCACTGTGGGGCAGCCAGCCAGAATAGAGGTATTTGCAATGCAGCTCAGAAATGAAAACAGTCTTTCTGGCCCTTGCTTAAAAGCAGCAATTCTTTCCCCTTTTCTCCATAGCGTGCACATCTCCAGAGAGATATAAAGCTTTATATAAAATGTAGTCAGCTTTGCAGAAAGTTCATAGTTTCAGAGAAACAACAAAGTTGGGCAGCAAATAGACAACTAACAATAAAAACCCACTAAAAACAACAAAAACAAACAAACAAAACGTAAACACAAAACTTTCCTGCTCAAAACTAACAAAATTCCCCATAATGCAAATTAAACAAACTGAGCATCAACAAACCCCAAAATATTAAATGCAAAATACTTCTAACAACAGCTTGTGAGTAAAAAAGTAAAAGCATAACCCTGAACTACACAGGTATACAATCTATTTTGACAACCAAGAAGATTTCATTATAAAAGTTTGTGGGGACTGTGTTTCATTGACATGATGATTTTTCTACAGTATTATTCAGAGTTGAATTACATCATTCCCCAAAGCCTTAATGCTTCCGATGCCTTCAAGGCTAAGGCTGTTTAATCTTATTTTGGCAATGGTTCAACTATGATGTTACAGCATGAGGTTGACCTACTGAAAGGGAACCATGTAAGACAAGTAGACCTTACTCCTCTTCTGAGCTGTATCATTTATTTCTTCGGTCTTTTACGTTTTTCCTCTGTCCACAACAACATGTTTGAAGAATATCCTGTTGTATCAAAATTCAATACAGAAATGTTATCAGAAGACCAACACATTGTTTAAAATCAATGACTTTATGGATTGGTCTCATCCATGGTTTAGAGGATATGAGCCTCCAAAAATCTTTGATTTAAGACTGTAAGAAAGTTATCAGCTAACAACCATCTAGAGTAAGTAAATAACCTTCTTATTGCTGTTGTTGTGGTATTCAGCACACAACTGCACAATTAGTTTTTTGTTATTAAAGTCTGTACAGGCAGATCACACTTAAGCTGCATTCAAAGGGGCTATTTCATGACTAGGATCTCTAAGTCACGCCATTTTACAACTATCTCTAAACTCCTGTTTTAAAAGCAGAGAGGATGTGAAAATCAAAAGTATTTACTAGGCTTTCCCCTGTAGAATTGCAGCAACAAGCTGTTATAAGTCAGCTCTGTATGGGCTAACACTCATAGAATATCCTCCCACAGATCCTACAATTTCAGATTCAGCATTCATTCATACAGTGTCTTCAAAGCCAAAAAAAACCCTTCAGTTTTTTTAAGTTTTCTTGCTTTTGTAGGTTTGATTTAAAGTGCATGGAGTCAAAAAATGATTGCCATTTCAGGAGACAATTACAGCGAAGCCCCGCACCCTCCACACAACACCCCCCTGCCCCCCCACAAAGTAAATGACAAATTCATACTTCATAAAGTACCTGACATCATCTTTTTCCCACATGGCAGAATTAGGTTAAACAGCAAAGTAAGATGAGAGTTTGACAAGAGAACAAATATTCTGCTAATAACAATAATTTGTTTTGTGATCTTGTAATTCTTACTCAAATAGCATTTAATTACTATCCTAAACCCACCCATTTTGGGACACTTGGCATACCTCCAAATCCACATTCAGACTTGCTTCAGAACAAGTAGTAATCCATTACCTAATCATGACATTTCTGCATCCTTTTTGCATCATAAGATGACACACACTGCCTTTTACAATACATATATGTAAATGCAAAAGTTATGCAGTTAGGGGATGGAAGCAGCAATAAAGCACCTATATGTCAACCATTATTGGTCCTGGCTTAGTGGGATCACATAACAATTACTCATTAGGATGAACTTAGGAAAGTTTTAAATACAGAGACAGTTGTTTTAGAATCTAAGGGAAAACACAAAAGAATCAGTTTTTTCCACAAGGATGATCACAGGGATTAGGAACAGCAGACACCCTATATTCCCACTCCCCCCTGACTACATCAGCTTTTCCCAGATACCACCTTCTGTGAGGAATAAAACTCTTGCCCAAAGAATCCCCCGACAGAGGTCCAAGGTGGACACAGAGGTGCTCAAGAAACCCCCAGGGACAAATTTTCTAGTATTTATTGCCAGAGTAGGTCAAGAATTGGGCAATTTTCCATGCTATCTTCTGAGGACTGCATTCCGAAGTTTAATGGGAGCAAGAAATAGAAATAAGGAAAGGGCATGATGTTGTCATTAGAGTAGTAAGATGCCTTGATATGTTTCTGACACTTTTGTTTTTCTATTTAAAAATTTTTGTATACAGTATACAGCTCTGAAAACACAATGTATTAAAAGCCAACTTCTTTTACTGTTTTTTTGACTACTATCCTTTTTAAAATTACACTAATCCAAAGAAAGAGATTTACATAATGCTATTAGATTAGTCTGTGAAAGAAATTGCAACTCAACCATAGAGTGATTTGTTTTCTCCGACAGAACACTTACTAGCATACTGTGGACACTGTCTTTCCTCAGAGATCTGAAACACGGCGGCCAAACAAGCAGGGGATTTCCAGCCCCAGCATCAGTCAGCTCTACAGTCACCACTGCTAGCCACATACCGGTGTCTGTCACCAAAGGTATCTGAGCCACTTCTGCTAATACGGTTAACTCTCTCATTACTCGCTGGTGAGGCAGCAGTGTCCAAGACTTTTCCAAAGAAGAGGAAGGCTTCTCCACAAACTCTGAAGGGTTGCAGCTACATTAAGTCCCTCTCTACCTTCTGTCCTGGTTTTGGAC
>VYZS01064222.1:12009-22865 GCA_013400695.1 Neodrepanis coruscans
GTTTTCATTCTAATGAGCAGCTTTTGATCACATTGCTTCTTCATCTGTAATAGGAGAAGAAAAATGAAAAAAAGAAAAAAGTCTGCCCCCAGTGACATTGCTGAAAAATGACAAATTTAACTTAGCTTTGTTCTCACTCACAGCCACAGGCTCTTTTCTATTCAGCAGCAGCTCCTGTTTTGGAGCTAAAACATGTAATAGCCACGTATAAGAGCTTAGCAGTATCCTTGTCTGCACATAATATGTCCAACCACTGAAGGATAAACCCTTTTAAGTGTCATATTTTTCCTAAGGGTGCTTTATCAACAAATGCTAAGCTCATCAGACTTAAAAGCCGGGTTACTGAGGCAACATCAGCCTATGGAGCATTAGTTCTGAAATTGCTAACAAGTGCCTTCTCCATTCAATGGCAAAGTTAAACAAGGTGTGGAGGAGGTTGCTGGTGGCTCTGAGCACAAAAAGAGCACAGCACAAGCCTGTGGAAAAACGTTCCTCTCAAAAGTGGGCTTGATATTATCAGCGCCAGTGTATTGATCTAAGTGGCTATAGCTGGTATTTTCAAATTGGTGTATAAGAATGACATCTAGCTTTGCATTCATATCCTGTGGAAGTTATGGGCCTGACCTCACCAGAGCATACTGAGGAGAGCAGCCTCCTCATGTTTTTACCNTTCCTTCTCTCCTTTCAGTGTCAGACAAGAGCACTTTAAGCTTAGTTGCATTGATATGCCTTGTTTTCTTCATTACATACATTGAACATAAGGGTATAGAAGATCCTTGGATCCTGTTTCTTTTGAATAGTATATTTGTCTTTCCCCTCAACATAAACACAGCACTTGTCTGTAAATTTCGTTTTGAAATAGTATTTAAAAAACTANGCTATAGTCCTCTAGCTCAAATGCCAAAGGCTTGTGCCCCTTGTTGTGGAGGTCCTAGTTTCAAGAATGCAAATCTGACAAATGACTCATGAAGGTGAGAAAAGGAGAAAAGGCCTAGGGTATTGTCACAGCAGTGGCATTATGTTTTCTGGTTGCAGAAATCACAGATGTGAAAATATCTATATACCCAATATAGTGTCTGTTTCCTACCACTAAAACAGTCAACTTATTTTAAAGTAACAAGGCTTTGCTGAACTGCACCTAATGTCAGCTTCACCTTTTTAATTCCTGGTATTTTTAGAAGTAAGTTCTTAATTCACAAATGGTGGTTTTTAAAAACCACCAATGTAACCCTGTGCAGTCCAGATAGTACTGGACCTTCTGGGCACAAGTGGGATGCTGCAGCCTGTTTACAGAAGCTCACAATTGGTCTAGGTGGATACACTGGCACCTCAGGTAGGATTTACATGTATCTCATTGCCTGGTAGTCCTGGACGAAGCCCTCACTCCAGTGATTTCTCCCCTTGATAGATGAACTTTTTTAGTAGCAAAATTCATGAGGATGTATTATAGACACTGATAAGGAGATTTAGTTTAA
Organism: Neodrepanis coruscans; assembly: GCA_013400695.1. Taxonomy (NCBI): domain Eukaryota; kingdom Metazoa; phylum Chordata; class Aves; order Passeriformes; family Philepittidae; genus Neodrepanis; species Neodrepanis coruscans. The sequence continues at coordinate 13,485 of VYZS01064222.1, forward strand.
TAACCTCTGAGGGACTCCACTTGATTTTCATGACCCAGTTGTAACTACATGACAACATCTATTTAGTTGTCAAATTTTAGTCTTTATAAATGCACTACTGAAATCTGATTTGGGTAACATTCAAGTATTTGGCTAGTGAACTCCTTGCTGCACAGATGCATTTCAGGTGCCTTTGAAGTATAAATATGACCTTTTTCTAGCTGTTTGTATAAAGTGGACACAGCTAGATCAGACACTTGGTGAGCAGTACCGTGCTGGCAGGACTGAGCAGTCTCCCTGTCCTTGCAGCAGAATGCAACACTGCTGAAACACCGGGCAAAACCCAGCTCTTTGGGCATCAGTTTCCCACGAACTCAAACCAGAGCACCTCTGCACCTTGCTTTCCCTCCAAAAATACCTCACAAGGCAACAACATGAGGGAACTTGAACACTTCAAGCTTTTCAAAATTCTGGTGCTCAGCACCAGTGCGGCCACTTTAACACTTCATCACTAAGGTGAGCACCTGAGCACTCATGCATCAGAGCAAGAACCAAGCAGCATAAACAGCCCATGCACGAAAAATCCCATGAGCATTTCCACTGGGTAGTATCATTACCAATAACAGTGAAGAATCATGAAGTCTAACGTGTTGGCTGATTAATCTGTCTTTAACCAAGTATGCTACTGAAGCCCTCTTCCTTGGATGTGCTCAATATAGGCTATTAAGAGCCTCAGGCTAGATAATCTGGAGGACCTGTAGGATATTCAGGTCCCAAAGTGAAAAAGCTGCTGGTATTAGTGACTGAAATGATCTTACTGCTGAACTTGTTAAAAAGGCACGTCACAAAATTTTATTTTTGTAACAATAAAATTCAAAGGGATTTTTGAAATGGTAAAATTTAAATAAAAATAACTTATACCGTTTCTCTACCAGCAGCACTACAACACTATTTTGGAATGGTGGGGTTATTTCAACTTTCTCCTATTTCCTCATTTTCATTTTTTGTTTTAGGGAAAATTGAATAAAGTTGACTTTTTACTGGCTTGCTTTTTTTTTGAGACAGAATAAGTTTAAGACATTCTCAGTACCTTTTGTACATTTCAAAGTATCTTTCAATTTAAAAAACATAACCAACCAACCACCATCGCCACCACCAAAACAGCTTATTGCCTTCCCTCCTCCTCCCCCTCCCAATTTCTCTCTGTCATTTTATTTCCTCTTCTTCAAGTATTTTTTCCTCCAGTATACAGTAACTTAAAGCCTCATGGTGTGATGTGAGACAGTTTAGAGGAGTGAATAACTCACTATTGAACTCCTGGTTCAGATTTGTGACCCAACGCTTTCTGTCTCTCTAAAAGGGTAGTGGAAATATATGTGAAATTTCACAGGTCCACAGATTTGGAAAAGACAAATACACCACTTCTCCAGAAGTCTACAGATCTTCTACTTTATAATTTCATACAATTATTTTCAATAGTTCGGCTCCTTAGATTTTTTTCCTTACCTATCTGAAATAGCTTTCCCTTCTTGTAGTGGGTATTTTTCACTACAGAAAGTTTTCTGCTTTCACCTTCTGACTTATCAGAAATGCTAATAATTTTCTTTTGATCAATACATCAACTACAGTTGTTCGCCACATCTGCCATTTTTCAGAGACTTTTTCAGTGTCCTTGTGACATATCATTTGAACCAAAGTCTCACGGGGAATAAACAGATGCATTTTTGGAATTTCAGGGGACTGACCTACAGAGCTTGTAGTTTGTAATTCAGCATCATATGTCTCAGTGATTGTTAAGGTGAGCTTTTGTTTGATAAGAAATAGTATCTGATAACTGTTCTCTCTATAATATAGAGTAATACAGACTTATAATAATCCATTAATTAAATAAAAAGCTGTTTCTTACCTCATCTTGGACTTGTGATGTCAAACACAGTTTCATTGCAAGCAAAAAAGCAAGAAAAAATAATAAACCTGGATTTTTTTCCATTGGGAAGAGTTCGATTTTTTTCTTTCAGAGCCCTCCAAACATGAAAACTCAAATTCAGATCTAAAATGATCGTTCTTCAGAGGTGCTATTTCTTCTGCATTCTTAGGCAAATAGTTTAACAGGACTCTGTCTTCCCCAAGGTAAATGAGTGAAGGATATGGCATGCAGAGCTTGCCCAGGCAGGAGAGATTCCAAAATAGAGCGTATTTGCTGAGTTTTCACTGGAAAGCTGAATAAAGCCTTCCTAACTGAATGACAGGATATCCTGACAGGACTCTGATCATTTATTCCTCTCTCTGAAACTGTTGACAGTACAAAATGAAGGCCATTGAACTGTTATGACAGAAGAGGATTTCTTCTTTTAGGTGAGCATGGATAGGGGACTGGCATAACTACTGTGGTCATTATCATTACGTTTGTTTAACTGATCTAAAGGAGAGCGAAGGAGCTCTGGAAGTTGCCTTATCAGCCTTGTAGTTCGGCTAATGTAAGGGTGGGTCCACCAAATGTGGTTCTGGGAGAAATACTAGTGACTTTATCTCAGGAGGCCAAAAGAACATCCCAGCTTTGGTTAGCTGGATAAAAAGGGGGATTTCCCCCTCTTTTTGCTATTTTTGTTTTATCATTTTGACTGATTTTTTCGAGCTAAGCGTAAAAAATTAACTCAGCTGTTACTTGGAAGTGGTTAGGAGGAATGAGTATAGAGACATTTTGATTTGTCAAAAGCAAATCTCTTCTCCAGTCCGTGGTCAATCATGCAAGGCCAGGCTCTCTCATGTCTTAAATACCTAATAATTTGAATGCCTCCAGCTTGCCACCATTGCTTGGTGTCCCCAACCTTATAATTTTCAGTCATCTGAAGATGCTCTATGCCTTAGTACAAAGTTGTGTTCTGTAATATCTTGTCTTCATGTTGTTTTTCTAAAGAAAAAAAGCATGATAAATGTATAATATAACTTATAAATCCATCTACTTTTGTCGTATGTTCTAAGAGAATACTGCAAAATTGCTTGTAGGAGATGGCAGGGCAAGATGTTTCCTGTGCACTCATCAGATCTTGTTCCTTTCTGCTATGCGATGAGGAAAGTGAATCATTTCTTGTTTATGCAGACATGATAGCAGCCAGGAGTTGTGATGTACATGCTGACAATATTTATGTCCCTGAGAAGAGCTGTTTCTCTTTTCTGAGGTCAAGGCCTTTTATGTTACTTTGGCCTTCCATACAATGTATAATCTGGCTTGGCGGAAGGAATGGCTCAGGTTTTGCTCTAAAAGCAGAATCCTGGAGGTTCTCCTCTTCCTTGTGGTGATAACCCATGGCCGCATCCTATTCTCTGTGAGATATTTGGGAGTGAAATTTATCCTCCCTCTTTTGCAGCTGTGCCTTGTTGGAGCATGGGCACAATGACTCTCTGGGCAAGGTCTGTGCTACCTGGGCAAAACATGTTTGCCTGGTCCCTGTGTGGGTGATGGAGGGAGCTGACAGTTTCTTCAGCATCTTGAGGTCAGATGGGTTTCTTGCCTGTGTTGCTACTTCAGACAGTGCAGTGATGAAAGGAGCTGTAAATCAAACACATCTCTTTCCTGTCCTGTAGATCGAGATAAAGAGCAACAACATCAGCTCTCTTATCTGCTCTTGCCTCCTGTATAGGCATTTGTGTGAAGTAAACTCTTTTTCCTTTTCCTTCCTCTCCCTTCTTGTCAGAGAATGGCCTCCTCACTAACTGCCATGGTGATTGCTTTCCTTCTCCAGAGGGACCAGCCACATTTTTTTCCTGTTGGTGATGGGCATTTTTCTTGTTCATGGAAGTTAGATAGAGACTGTGCCAGGCTCTGACTATAACTCTGCCTGCCCCACTTTGGGCAGAAATACAGACTAATAGGTCACCTGGCATACAGGACAGTACCCCCTGGGACCTCGGCGGGTGGGAAGGTGGAGCCTCAGTGCTTAAAGCTGTGTGACACTGTACCTGCCATCCAGCCAGGGAGCTGGCATGCTGCTTTGCTTGGGAGAAGGCTATGTAAGTGAGGTACCAGGCAGCCACTGGCTACAGCACTTTTGTCCATTCGGGTGTTGTGTGCTGACATGCTGTTGGCATGGGCAAGAAGCCCTGACTGCCAGGTTTTGCCCTTTGCTTTTGGAAACATGATGGTGGTGGTCTCTACAGGCTGGAACCTGAGTATTTCCTCCCCTTGTGCCTGGACCACAGAATACTGAGGGGATCCCCAGTGGGGATTTCACCAATGTGGTGCCCTGCATGTTGACACATCTGTGCCAACTTTTGTCTTGGCCATCCTGCAGCTCCTTCCCTTGATGTGTTTGCATTCTGCCCTGGCCATCCAGTTTGTGTATTTCTGTGGCTGTCCTCCTCCAGGGTTGTGACAGCAAGGTATCACATGCCTGTTATCTTGCTGCTTATACAGTTTGATGAGACCTTTGTTCTCTTGCATTCTCTACTCTTACTTTTTCCTGGCTTTAGCAGGATATGCTATTTTAGCTTTGTACTATATCTCTGTCTGTGTCCAACTGGAATGGTGGAGAGGTCTTGGATCTATTTGGTTCCTGCAAGAAGATGAAAATTTTGGAAGCCTTAGATGACAGATATCAAAATACAAATGTCTCTGTGGAGTTGGTAACCCTTGGATTTTTTTTTTTAATAATATTGATACAAGTGAGGGAAATGAGAGCAAGGAATGTGGGAGTGACAGTGGCTGTGGTCAGGAATACGTCTGAAAGTGGGATCAATCTGACATGGAGGAACCCAGCCAACTCCCTGGGGATATTCTGACCAGTTGGTTGTTCTGTGTCTCAGCTGCTAGTCACCCTTGTACCTCTGAAAGCTTTCAAGGTGCAAGCAGCCTGTTGAAAAAAATTAATAAGAGTCACTGTGTGTGCTGTAATACTGCAAATACATGTACTGTGGCATATCCTTGTGTGTGTCACAACTTTCCTCCACTCTGCTACTGCATTCCTGGACTAGATGCTCCTACTTTAAGTAGATGTGAACTGGTTGCCCTTTTACTTTCTTCATCCACCTAGTGCCTCCCTTCAAGATACTCCTATTTCNCTGCAGCTCCTTCCCTTGATGTGTTTGCATTCTGCCCTGGCCATCCAGTTTGTGTATTTCTGTGGCTGTCCTCCTCCAGGGTTGTGACAGCAAGGTATCACATGCCTGTTATCTTGCTGCTTATACAGTTTGATGAGACCTTTGTTCTCTTGCATTCTCTACTCTTACTTTTTCCTGGCTTTAGCAGGATATGCTATTTTAGCTTTGTACTATATCTCTGTCTGTGTCCAACTGGAATGGTGGAGAGGTCTTGGATCTATTTGGTTCCTGCAAGAAGATGAAAATTTTGGAAGCCTTAGATGACAGATATCAAAATACAAATGTCTCTGTGGAGTTGGTAACCCTTGGATTTTTTTTTTTAATAATATTGATACAAGTGAGGGAAATGAGAGCAAGGAATGTGGGAGTGACAGTGGCTGTGGTCAGGAATACGTCTGAAAGTGGGATCAATCTGACATGGAGGAACCCAGCCAACTCCCTGGGGATATTCTGACCAATTGGTTGTTCTGTGTCTCAGCTGCTAGTCACCCTTGTACCTCTGAAGGCTTTCAAGGTGCAAGCAGCCTGTTGAAAAAAATTAATAAGAGTCACTGTGTGTGCTGTAATACTGCAAATACATGTACTGTGGCATATCCTTGTGTGTGTCACAACTTTCCTCCACTCTGCTACTGCATTCCTGGACTAGATGCTCCTACTTTAAGTAGATGTGAACTGGTTGCCCTTTTACTTTCTTCATCCACCTAGTGCCTCCCTTCAAGATACTCCTATTTCTGTGCCAAAAATGTCAACCAACCAGAGAAAACGTGATGCTTCATTTATGTAGATGTTTTTGAAGACAATGTTTGTGCTACAACTTATTTCAGGGTTACAGTGAGGCCATTGTATATTGTTCCCCTTAACTTTCAGAATGTGAAGCTCTCTCAACACGAGATGACTGAACAACATATGATGAGCTCTCAGAGACTCATATAAAGTTCAGCTGTTTCACAGTCATATGGCCAAAGCATCATTTCAGAGGAAAAAATAAAACAGAAATAAGTCTACTTTGAAACAAAGCCCTCATTTCAACCCGCATTTTTGTGAGCTCTGTGTGATAAAAGCCAGCACTGCTTTCCTGGTATGTCCCACCCTGCTTGCAGCTTAGCTCTTCTCCCAGGAGTACAGCTTTGCTAGTTAGATCTTAGAGTGTGAAAAGGGTGAGGGCAGAATTGAGCTAAATTTAATATTCTTACTTAGTAATTTGGAAGTAAGCAGCAGAAAATAAATGAATTACTGTTTTTTACTGTATGTGGCTTTTGTTTTAGAGCCAGTCACAGCAGGAAAACTGTCACGGGGTGTTTGAGGCTCCATATGTCTGAGCAAAGTCACTTTGCTCTTTGTTTGGAAACTGGCTAAAGCACCTTGCAGTGGAGTAGGGAAAGATAAAATGTGTTCATAAGAAGAAAGCTTCCTATGGGGAGGGAGGCTTTGGATCTGCCAAGAGAAATGTCTGAATGCTAATTGTAGGTGGGAGAAAGGGGGGTACAAACCATCAAGTTGCCTAGGAGGAGGCTTGAGGAAAGGAGGGGGGAATATTTGGGAAATACTGCCTTTGATTAACACAGACTTAATTGGAACATAACAAAGAGATTGAAAAAAAAGTTTTGGCAAGTTAAATCTTTCCAGTGCCATACATCTGAGGAAGCCAACGGTGGCCTATGGTGAGTTTGAATGGGCAATGTGGAAAATGCCAGGGGTGTGTAATTTTATCTGTGGGGTTATGACAGCCATCATTTTGAAACATGGTGACTATCAGAACTAATTAATTCTCCAAGCCCACAGGATGCATTAAGATAGAGCTGCAGCTGGTATGCTGAGGAATTCCGCACACCCGGCAGAGGCCACTGCTTTTATCAATGTTAATGAGGGAGAAGGCACAGACAGCTGATCTAAACCCAAATGCGTTCACGATGCATACAGCTGATGGCAATGCAAGCTGCCAGTCAAGGGGTGGTCTTAGCCATAGATTAGATCCTCATAGTGGCCTCTTCAGCTTGCTTTCTTTCCTTTTTTTTTTTTTTGGTGCTCTCAAAAGAGTCTTTCAGCTGGCGAAATTGTAAACAAAAGACATTCTAGCCGAAGCTGTGGCAGAGAGGGCTTTGCTAGGGACACATGAGGAGAGTGGTGTACACCGCGCTAACTTGGACAATGTTATTTACTACAATTTTTAAGAGGAGTGTTGGGTGGGGGAGCTTTAAGGCTGAGCTTACAATCAGAATCATGCTCTAAAGCGAACAACCACAAAATCAGGGGCTGCTCAGAGGCACCTCTGCTATCCTTTCACATTATAATTGCAAGTTGCTTGAAAAAATGGAAGTCATCCTTAAGCCATAGCTAAGGCCTCATGTCTGGTAGGTTCAATAGGATATGGGATGTATAAATAAGTCCAGATTTGTTTGTTCTCCATGTACAGCTGTGAGACAGATGTACAAGGGGATGAGGCTACAGGGTTCCTGGGTAGCAATGCCATGGAGGTAGAGGAAAGGCCTTAGTAATCCAGACCTGGAAATGTAGGTGACATAGAGGAATATTAAAGCTATCTTTGTGTCCCTGTCTCTGCATCTCCTTCATTTTAGTTCTGGATAGACCATGCTTAGACTCTGGGCTCCTGTTGCTATCAGCTAATGGTGTGACAAAGGGTGAAGATCCTGTCCCAGTACAAAATTTTGACTTTTTTCGAACACTAAGGCTCTTCCTGGTGACATAACACACTTCAGAATCATTACATCTTGTATTTAATGGAGTATATATATGTAGTATGTATTCCTTGCAGAGATTTGCAATAGAATTAACTGCAAGTAGGAGCTGCTGGATAAATACACCAAAATAAACTTTTAGTTCGAGTTAACATCTGTCTGTGTAATGTCAGCCTGTAAGGGCCTTCAGGTTTAAGATGTAATCAAAAGATTTGGAAGCTAGGAACAAATAATGGACTTCCACAAGCTGAAAAGCTGACTCAAATGGATCTTGATGGCAATTCTCAAGCAAACCTATTTCACAGTTTTTAAACCGAGAAGGAGACTGTGGTTGTTTGTATATGTCTTGTACTTCTGCAGTTTTGCTAAAGTTGCTATATGTAAAGCAAAAATAAAAGGAAACCGCTGTGATTCCAGGATTTTGAATAGGCAGAGGGATGTATAGCATGGATTTCTGGTGCTGTAAATGTTACACTGATTTTTCTAACCCAATGGTAGACAAGCAGGACAGAGAATGGCACACACATTTCAGATCTTAGCAGTTGGCCATGGTAGGACTGGGGATGTTTGGAAAATCTGGGCACCATAAAGTAAGGGAGTTGAGGAAAGGAGCAGAAGCTATGCTGTTGCTATGGTTTTATCACCTGTTGACTTCCTTCCTTGCTCTAGACAATGCAGAGAGCTTGCTGTAATTTTAGCCTACATAAAGCTTGTATGCTTTCGTAGTAATACATTTGTTTTGACTAGTCAGACTTAAACAAAGTTTTAGATTAATAGAGTTAATAATTTACTACTAATAAAACTGAATTGCAGATAATGCTATGGAGCAATCAACCTTTGTTCAGTTTTTATTTTTTCTTCCTTTTAAATGAAGCCTTTATAACATTATCCATATGTGTGTTTTTATGGCTGTAGCGGATTGATTTCAGCCAATTATCTTGTCTAGGAGAAGCCACCTCAAAATATGATTGAGAAAGAAAATCATGCAGAAAACAATATGGCATAATTTCCACAAATAGAACAACTCAATGTTATTTTTCACTGTCTTCCTCCTTATGATGTGTAAACTTGCCGTGGTTTACATATGACTACAGGGCTCTGTTACGTGCTGTGCTAGCTGGGTAATAAAAATGTAGTAGTGCAGAATGAGAATCCATAAGCTGTGATGCAAGGGCAACAGGCAACAGGTTGCCCACGAGGACATCTGAAATTGCTGGGAAGAGCCAAGTGAGTATTGGCCGGCCAGCAATCACTGCCTTAAGAAATAGAGCTGGGCTTGGGAGAAGGAAACTCAGGCTGCGTTTTTGGCTCCATTGCTCAAAGATGCAGACAAGCCACTCTCTCTTCTGCCTTGGCTGCCTTTCTGTAATTTGTCTGGCTTTCACAATGGGTGCGTGCCGGTGCCACCAAAAGTGACTCCTGGGTCGAGGATGGCTCCTGTGCAAGTCAACGCTGAAGAATAATTCGGTTTCTCCATCGGTATCCACTATGCCTCTTCAATTCAGTACATAAGATAGTTTAAGTTGGGGCAGTTTTGCAGCAGGGTCGGAGGCGGGGGCGGGTGGGGGTCCATCCCGGGGCCCGGATCCTCCCCGCGGAGCCACCGGAG
>VYZS01064222.1:38095-51073 GCA_013400695.1 Neodrepanis coruscans
TTTTCATCTTGGATTCTGAGGTGTACAGATGCAGTCCTTGCCCTCTTTGGCAAGAGATCGAAAAAGTTTATTTTCAGTTATGAGAACAAAAGAGGAGGCAGGGAAAAATATGGCCATTCCTTTTTTTCCTTTGTTTTTGTCAGTGCTACTTTAGAGGAAGCCTTCCCCTTTAAATAAAGGATTCCCTTGATGTCAGCTTATTTTTCTACAGGATTTTAAATCTCTTTTATAGCAAAGAAAATGTAAACATGTTTTTGATAGTTCTAATGCATCTGTAGCAATGCAGGGGAGAAAAACCCGTGCAATAAGCAGACAAGGGATATGTGGAGGAAACCAGAGCAAAATGATGCACAAAGGAAGAGTAAAGTGGTAGGAGAAACAAATCAATGGAAGAGACAGAGACTGTCTGAAATTAAACCCTAGATAAACAGTACTAAAAAATAAATCCTGCAAATGAAAATATGTCAATTAACTCTATTTGCGAAAGATGCATTGTGTTGAGTCATGTTCTCTATTTGTACTTTGTCTTCCTTGAAAAGGCTACTGTTATTTTTCCCACTAGTATTGATCAATGCAATGGAAAGTCTGTTTTCAAATAAGATAATTTATTAGAGGATAAAAAAATGAAGGTTAATTAAGAAAGCACTGGCATTGTTATTGGGTCTGTGACCACGGGAGGCAGGAGAATATGGAAAAAAAAGACCATGTTAACATTTATCTGCCTAAGAGATGCTTTTAACAAGGTATATTATAAAAGGGATAAAAGCTGTTAAATGGTAAAAGTCAGTATATGTTTGTTAGGCTTGGTTTTCCTCTGCACCCATGATGAAATGACTGCACACACTAGTTGCTAGAACCCTCAATCGCTACACCAAGCTCTTGAACAGAAGTGCGATGATTCAAGAGACTTAAAAAAAGAGCTCCTACCTTCCACTACAGCCATGCCCATCCAGCCCTTCAGAACTGGTGTTAACATTTAGACCTCTAATTGCAATTTCATTTGTGCATTCACCTGCATTTATATTCCTTCTCTGCAAATGAAGGGCAGGTGGCACTAGATCTTTGCTTACAAGGAGGCAGCCTTCAACTGCTTCTCACATCCATTGCATCAATAATATCTCTTTAGTTCGTGTTCCTCTCCCTGCTACAGTGACCATGATTTTTAGAGAAGTTACTGAAATTTACAATAGTTAAAAATTAGTTGCTTCTAAAATAGGACATAGGACATACAAGACATGCATATATCAACTCTACATTTCCAGAGACTATTTTCACAGTCACTGTGAACAGTTGGGCTCCATTTACACCTCTTCTTGTAGAGAAAAATAGGAGACACTTTCAAGTGAATCCACAGAGTTCTGGGACATAATGAATGTTAGAGGTGTTTTGCTGCATCTCAAATCTTAGCGTTGCAGTCCTCATCCATTCTCACACACACATGCATGGACAGGCACACAAACTCACCCAAAACAATGACTTAAGACATTGAAAAAAATTGAGGGACTGACTGACTGACAGTATGAAACACCAGATTACCCACACCTCAAATACAGTGAAATTTTCAGTTCACAATAANGACAGCAAAAAATGTATCATCATTTCTGCAGGCAGTAATTAGCTCCATATTCTGGCATGGCTTAGTAGTTACAGTTAAATCTGACAGGGCAGGTTAAGTGTGAAACTGTGCTGCAGAATATCACACTAAATCTGCATCAGAAACCAAAATGAAAGATGAAGCATTTTTGAGCAAGCTGAGGTTATATCTTTCACTGTGGGAGGCAACTAATTTTCTGAGGGTTGGGTCGTGAGTACAGCCCAGAGCTGAACACCTCACACTGTGAGCAGTTCAGAAATAATGCCAAATGGCACAGCTAGACTTTGCCAATCCACAGAATTATGCTTTATATTAAAGGATCAATGCTTCCCTGAAACATGGCTGTGTTGGATTTGCAGTCAGGACAATGAGAAAAAAAGAAAGACTGAGACAGGAAGAGAGATCTTGGTGTCAGAGCCCAAAGAGAATAAAACCTACAGGAAGCAAAAAGCAGGAAAAGGTGGAACATGGATGGAACATAGGTGGGATAAGCTTATGAGAAGCAGAATCCTGCAGCCAGGGGAGGTGAGGGCAGGGGGTATGCCAACTGCCACCACTCCTATGGTTGCTATCTCAGCAAGTACCACACTATGCACCAGTGAGCAGAAGGGCCTTGGTGCGAAAACGGTGTGCTAGCAGAGGCAGGACTCCTCTGGCTGATAACCCTAAAGCCATTAGAAAATGCAGAGGTTAAATTAGAACTCCTGATTGAAAGAAGTTTGAAAATACCTATCAAGTCTCCTTGCTGCATGATTCCCAAAAGATGTAGTAATCAATGTCTCTTACAAGGAGATAATTACTGGGTTATATGTGCTAATTAGGGCTTGGATAGACATTGTGTATTGATTTGTCTATCGATTTGTCTGTCAGCCTCCTGATTAATATTTATATATCTCCATGAATGAAAACACTGAAAAATAGTCTTTTTTTTTCCCTGCTGTCAGCTGGCTGAGCAAAGACAGGAAAGCATTACTATGGGTGCATGCCTGGCTTCTGGGTGTTTCTGCATTTGACTTTCCTTCTGTGACAGCACAATGTGATTTCTTTTTTCTTTGTCATGTTTACAAACATTTCCATCATCTGAGAAATTAAGCACAATACTTATCTTAGTCTGCTTGTGATGAGTTATTAGTCATTGGTTACCCTGACAGAAAGTTGCTCAAGGCATTTTCATGGGTAGGAAAAGAAGCAAAACCAGTCTACAATCCTTAGAAAATGATAAATTTAAATATAAAACAACTATGGAAACAAATACTAGTATAGGGTTACCTATCGCCAGGTTTGTTTTCATCTTGGATTCTGAGGTGTACAGATGCAGTCCTTGCCCTCTTTGGCAAGAGATCGAAAAAGTTTATTTTCAGTTATGAGAACAAAAGAGGAGGCAGGGAAAAATATGGCCATTCCTTTTTTTCCTTTGTTTTTGTCAGTGCTACTTTAGAGGAAGCNTATTAGAGGATAAAAAAATGAAGGTTAATTAAGAAAGCACTGGCATTGTTATTGGGTCTGTGACCACGGGAGGCAGGAGAATATGGAAAAAAAAGACCATGTTAACATTTATCTGCCTAAGAGATGCTTTTAACAAGGTATATTATAAAAGGGATAAAAGCTGTTAAATGGTAAAAGTCAGTATATGTTTGTTAGGCTTGGTTTTCCTCTGCACCCATGATGAAATGACTGCACACACTAGTTGCTAGAACCCTCAATCGCTACACCAAGCTCTTGAACAGAAGTGCGATGATTCAAGAGACTTAAAAAAAGAGCTCCTACCTTCCACTACAGCCATGCCCATCCAGCCCTTCAGAACTGGTGTTAACATTTAGACCTCTAATTGCAATTTCATTTGTGCATTCACCTGCATTTATATTCCTTCTCTGCAAATGAAGGGCAGGTGGCACTAGATCTTTGCTTACAAGGAGGCAGCCTTCAACTGCTTCTCACATCCATTGCATCAATAATATCTCTTTAGTTTGTGTTCCTCTCCCTGCTACAGTGACCATGATTTTTAGAGAAGTTACTGAAATTTACAATAGTTAAAAATTAGTTGCTTCTAAAATAGGACATAGGACATACAAGACATGCATATATCAACTCTACATTTCCAGAGACTATTTTCACAGTCACTGTGAACAGTTGGGCTCCATTTACACCTCTTCTTGTAGAGAAAAATAGGAGACACTTTCAAGTGAATCCACAGAGTTCTGGGACATAATGAATGTTAGAGGTGTTTTGCTGCATCTCAAATCTTAGCGTTGCAGTCCTCATCCATTCTCACACACACATGCATGGACAGGCACACAAACTCACCCAAAACAATGACTTAAGACATTGAAAAAAATTGAGGGACTGACTGACTGACAGTATGAAACACCAGATTACCCACACCTCAAATACAGTGAAATTTTCAGTTCACAATAAAGCACCTCATTGTCATGTAACAGACAGCATGGAGCATGTTAGTCTAACATAAACATCCAATTTGCCTACTTGTAATGAAATTGGTGTTCTCTGGGAATGCTGCTGCAGTGCTTTACATGCTCTCTTGCTCTTGTGCACATGTTATATGAAAGGATGCTGTTTCCATAACCGAAAAATATCACTGGAGAATAGGCAGTTTTATTAAAAGTGTGTCTCCTGCTGACAGTTTACATATTTTGACAACCTCTTGGAGAGCAGCAATAATCAAGTTGAGGCCATGCTGCGTATGGCCTCAGTGATGTATGGCAGGAGCAGTGGAGACCCCACTCCCCATCCTGCCAGTGTGCTGGAGTGGAATTCCAAGTGCAGCTCTGCATTCATTACCACCTAATTATCTGCCTCAACGTCTTTCAAAGCCATTTTTCCTCATGACTAAACTCAGTCTAAATATTTTTATTTACCTGTGCTGACAGATTTTCATTGGTGAAAGGGTTTCATATCATCCTGTCTTTGCATGCTTGTGGCTCCGGTTTGAGCAGAGGCAGTACTGGGGTATTAGATGAAAATTATTTGGGGACATGAGGTCACTCTCCTTTCTGCTCATCAATTATAGACAATTTCACAAAAAATTTTTAATTCTGGGCTCCATTCTCCATGTCCTAGTATAGTTTGAACTATCACATACATAAAATTAATAATCCTTTTTTCTCCCAAAAAATATTTATGGTGAATCCTTGACCACAGAATGGAGTAAGAGGGTGACAGCACAGATCTGTCACAAGGAACTGTAGGTTAGCTTGTGCATGGACAAACTGTTTTCTTTCCAGTGCTTAATTTTTAGAAATTAAACTGTTAAAAGAAGGCTTTTGGTATTATGTACTTTATCTATTACTTACAGATGGATCCTTTGAATGCAAATGAGACTATGATACAATGTTTTTGTGGTGTGATGGTTGGATAAAATGAAATTTTGTTGCTTTTCATGGATTTACTACTAATTTTATAGATAATTGTATGGAAGTTACAACCAATAAACTTCCAAGAAATGACAGTGGAGCAAATGGAATCAATTTTGAGAACCAGGATAGCCTATTCCATGCAGAGTTGCACAGGACTATACCTGCAATATCTGGGATTTAAAAAAAAACGCCACCAAAATCTCATTTATTATTGTGACCTGTAGTTTCAGAACTGTTTTCAGTGCCACAGTGACATATTTGGCTTTTGAACGCTGTTCAATTTTCACCTACATGTGAACATAGCGGACCCATCCTGGGTAGAGTGATTCCACAGTAGCGTAAAAAAGGGTGTAACCTACACATCATTGTTATCTGCTGGAAACCAGCTGAAAATGTAATGACGAAATATATCGCTGAGACATGTTGTTCAATGGATTTGCTTGGAAACCCTAAAAAGCACATTGAGTGGCAGAAGCCTGGAAAGTATTGAAGACAAATGGAAGAAAGTTTCTCCTCTCTAGAGACTGATCACCACCGCATGGCATAAACTGGGTTTTGATCCATGTGTTCTAAGAAGGACTTTTTGAAGTCTCTGCTCATTTAGGTTCCAATTAATAGAGTAATGAAGGATGTATTGTTACTAGCCTCTGATTATCCCTAGAGATATCAGTAAAATTTTCTGCCTTGCATTGCATGGATTGGATTATGGGGGTCAGGAAAAAATGAAGATAGTTTATAAAATCATGGTATTTATGAATCCCAACAGAAGGTTATTAAGCTCTTAAAGAGCGTCCAAAGGAGGGCAATGAAGATGATGAAGGGTCTTGAGGGGAAGCTGTATGAGGAGCAGCTGAGGTCACTTGGTCTGTTCAGCCTGGAGAAGAGGAGACTGAGGGGAAACCTCATCACAGTTACAACTTCCTCGTGAGGGGAACTGGAAGAGTAGACACTGATCTCTTCTCTGTGGTGATCAGTGACAGGACCCGAGAGAATGGTCTGAAGCTGAGTTAGGAGAGGTTTAGGTCGGATATTGAAAAGAGGTTCTTCACCCAGGTGGTTGGGCACTGGAACAGGCTCCCCAGGGAACTGGTCACAGCACCAAGGCTGACAGAGTTCAAGAAGCATTTGGATGATACCCTTGGGTACATGGTGTGACTCTTGGAGATGGTCCTGTGTAGGGCCAGGAGTTGGACTAGAAGATCCTTGTGAGTCCCTGATAACTTGGCATATTCTGTGATTCTGTGACTTCCTGCAAACCTGTGTGACTGCATCACCTCCGTCTTTTCTTCTGATGAAAAGGAACCCAAATCTAGAGAGAAACTTTCTATTCTGCACATGGCTTTAGCATAGCCAGACTGCTTCTGCTCAAACCCAGTGCTAAGCACCACTTCTTTTAAGGAAGAGTCTTATTTGCCTTGGCTAGAGCGATTTAGCAAAATAGACTGACAGAACTTTCCTTCAGGCTTTACCTTGGTTTTCATTTGTCCTTCACTGTGTATTATATCTAAATCTATCTGGACTCTCTCTGTCTCATGGAGACAGGCTACTCTGTCCAGTTCAGGCTTCAGAAACTTTCACCCAGACCTTCACCTGCAGATTCATGTAACTCCTGTAACTTCCTGAATGCCTGTCCCATCCACTGTACCTTCTAGGTGTTTCTTTGCATCATACAGAGAATATCAACAACATCTTGGAGTATTTTCTCCAAATTTCTCCATATTTCAATATCCTGATTCTGTTTCTTATTTTCACTTTGTCTTCTACAACATCGCTATTTCTTGTATCTAGGCTACTTTTCAAAAACACCCTATGTCACCTTCACTTTATTCAATGATGCCAATGGTGACAAATGGTTTGTCTGTCCTCTCCTGTACTTTATCTGCTGCTGCTTTTTTAGGTCCATCCCAAGCTCTTCTTTGTTGAAAATGCTAGATAATAGCAAATGATCATTTAAAGAAATCGTATGTGTCAAAATCTGCACACAGCTGGTCAGAGCAACTAAGAAATCTTACCAGTGTTACCTTCATCTGTTTCTGTTCACCATTTTAATATTGTTTCTTTTTCCTTTTTTTTTTTTTTTTTTTTTTTTTTTTTTTTTTTTTTTTTTTTTAGGTATACTGTTTTAGATAATACAAACTTATTTGGATTAGAAGTTGTTCTTCTTTTCAGACATTGTCTGATCATAATACCCAAGGGAGAATTGGTGTCAGATGGAGCCCTGAATTCTAATTTAGTACAAACTGTAAAACTCCTGATAAAGGTGAACAAGTGAACAAGTCCATGCATTTTCTATTTCCAGGATACTGGAAATTGTTTGATAGCTAGTGTTATCAGCACAATATCCTGCTGATCCCAGTGACAGGACAAGAGACAATGTGCACAAACTGATATGTGAAATTCCATCTGAACACAAGAAAATAATTTGTTGTTGTTGTGTGGGAGTTACCAAGGAGAGACTGTGGAGTTTCTGTCTGTGAAGCTACCATGGACATATTTCTGAGCAGCTTGCTTCCTTGGGCCCTGCTGAAGCAGGAGGTTGGACCAGGTGATCTCAAAAGGTCCCTTCCAGCTTTGATTTGGGAATTCTGTGATGACTTATGGTTGAAACAGTAAATCCTTGTTTATGTTACCTAATCCATGTCATGTTCATTCCATATAATGCTGCTTTTCCTCAAGGTGCCATAGTTTGCCAAGTCTTGCATGAGTTCAAACTCACTGTATCAGCACAGCCTGTGCCGTAAAAAAGTGTGAGGAACTCCAGCTAATGACATAATCCGTAGTAATGTTCATTGACCTGAGTGGCCTACTTTCTCAAGAGCACAGAAATGTTCACTTTGCTCCGCTTGTGCAGGGTAGGTCTTGATGCTCTGACTTCCAAGGTTCAGACTGGAAAAGACATTCAGAACATCATGTCTTAGTGGATGGAGTCTTTTAAATGCCTTTGAGAATCTGTGCATAAGAGAGTGAAGAAATAACAGAAGCCCTTCATTCATATAAACCTGGATGTTTCTTTACTTTTCTTGTCTTTATGCTTTGCATCTTGAATTGTAGGCAATGAATTAATTGAAGTATTGTTTCTGGGAAAAAAATGGGAAAACAAGTTAACGCTGAGGATTCAAACAACTTCCTCAACAGTTTGGCTACGGAGATTGCAAAAGATGTACTTTATACAACATCATAAGATGTGTGGTCTACCTTTGTTTCTCAGTATTAGTTATCCACCTATTGATTTTAGTTTTCCTAGAAGTGATTCTTTGCATTTCTTCCACATTTACTTTATAATTGATGCAGTAATCTTTTGTTGCCTTAGAAATAGAGACTTTAAATGCAACGTAAATCCAGAATTCAAATATTCATATTCCTTCGTGTGGACTGCTCTGAACTATATGGTAGGTGAAAGAATAATATTCTGAGGAAAAAACATCCTTCTTTAAGATCCTGATTGATTCATGCAAGCAGTGAGGGCTATTAGCTGTGACACTTAAAAACATTTACTGCTTATCTTCAAAAGGTGATGGAAAACTAACTTGCTTTATGTAAGAGGAGGTATTTCTAAACTGAAATAGTTGCTTATGTTTGCCTGGTTATAGCTTTGCAGTGCATGACAATATCCAAATATAGTTGTTTGTAATGAATGCTGCTTCTAGGTTTTCATCTGAGGAATCTGCTCCCCAATGACTGATATATATAGAGAAAAATGCTTCAGGGGTGAGAGTTTAGCTGGGCTTCTCATGCACTCCTCATTATAAACCCCTCATCCTTACCGGGACCTCCTATTTGGGGTTAGAAAAGTTTAAAAAATTGCTAATGAGAAACTCAGAACACCAAGATTTGACAAGTGTTTTGTCAATTTGTTTAATAGGCAGTAAGGTGTAATGTCCCAAAATACTGGTGTTGTTGACTTAGAAGAGTAACTCCATATAGATCTTCAGTGATTCCAACAGGTGAAGAACCTCAACCTGCTTTGGGAGAATCTGCTTCACAGGTGAGTTTTGAAACCAAATGCCCAGACATGATCATTGTGAGTATTGGTACTTGCTCTACTGCAGCTGTAAAACACAGAGAACAGGCACTGCTTTGGCAACAGTGATGTGGGATAAAGCAGATGCAAGGTCTTTTGAGTGGATGATGTGTTCGGGAGTGTGTAGGTGCACACATGCAAGCATATATATGTAAATAAAACTATGTATGGATATATAACCTCCCCCCAATCAGTGCAATTGTATATTGCACAGAACAGTGCACTCATGAAGCTGGAGCAGAGGTGCACCTGGCTGCAGGGAGGAGCAGGAGGTAGCTCCATCCTTACGCACGTGCCTAAACCAAGGGTACTCCACACCTGCAGCATTTTGCCCCCTCTTACAGTTTCTGAGGGATAGTTTAAGTACTTTTGTTCCTGCCCAGTCTGGGGTTCAGGGAGCTAAAATTTACCTGCTTGTTAAGTGCATGGTATCAAACATCAGACATATTAAAAATTGCCCCCAAATCAAATAATTTTGGGTGACATGCACAGACTTAACACCTTATTTGCATTCATCGCCATACAACATCCAAGGGTTTACCTTTTGTTTTATCCCTTACATCCAATCTATGGAAGCGTCCTGATTTTGCGTTGGCATTAAAATGACTTAGCAAAATATTAGCACTACTTCAACATCTTCCACAGCAAATTTTCTTTCAGGGTGGGGAGGATTTGAAAGCACTGTGCCTTGGTTCCCTTCCGTGGCTGCGGCGGCGATGCGCCTGGCTCTGCGGGGACCCCGCGGCTGCCCTTTCTTCCCTGGATGTCCATTGTGGCAGGCTCATTCATGCATCCCTAAATCCAGCGCGTGCAGCAAAATGCTGACTTCCAGGGCCAGGAAAGGCCTTCCTGAAACCGCCCCGCCGGCTAGAAACACTGCATTTGTTTTGTGTCCTCCCCTGGAAATAGCCGAGCCCGCTTGGCTTCCCACCTAGCCCGGGTGAGCCTCCCCCAGCCCTGCCCCGGCGGCGGGGGGACAGCCCCTGGCAGGGCCCCCCGACTCTCCTGCCCCCTTAATCCCCCCGCCCGCGTTGCCCAGCCAACAGGCCAGACAAGCAGGTGATGCATTGACAGGGAGCAGATGGTCTCCCGCCGAGGTAAGCGGGGCTCAACAATGAAACCATATTGATCATATTGCTCCTTTTATCTTCTTCAGCTTCAACTTCGGTCTTGAGGTTTCTCCGCTAATAACATCTCCTCGCCCCCCCGCCCCCACTCCAACTCGCCCCCTGCCCCGCCACCGCAGCCTGCCACCACTTCTGGGGAGAGAGGAGGTCCGAGCCTTCACCTTGCCCACCCAGCTCCAGCTCTGTTTCCTCTCCTGCCAAAATCCCTCTGCAAGCAGGGAGGACCAAAGGGTGCCCACCATTGCCCTTCTCTAGATGCAGCCAGCTCTCCTACTCCCCAAGACCCTTTAACCTTGTCCCCCCTTGCAGTCCCTCTCCCACCTGCCCTCCTTCCCATTCAGCATCGGGGTGAGGAGGTCCCTCTGCCCCCTTCCCCTCCCCGGCCCACTGAGGCACAGCACCCTTCACAACCGCACTGGGCACCTCTCTCTTCCTCTTCCTTTTGCCCCCTTAACCTTGTTTGTGTGCATGAGTTTAGAAAATAGGCTGAGATGACGAATTTGCTCCCTCCTGCCCTACAGGGGAAGAGCTCTAGGGACCCCCTTTCCACTTGCTGTCCTATCTGCCCTCCTGTGTGCCTGCCTGTGGCAACCACTCCTTCAATCTGCTCAAACGTGTTTAAATGGAAGCAAAAGCTGATGTGTTTCATGAGAAGGAGCCCTGGAGTTTGCATCTTACTCCTTCCATCGTGTGTCCCCCTCTCAGACACTGGGGTACAGATAAATAACAGAGAAAACGCAGGCCCTCTGCCTGCCCCCCTCACTTCCCCCACTTTCACCAGTCTCAGCCCTGCATTCACTGCTGTGTGAAGATGCTAACACTGAGGGCTTGATCACTGTTAGCCACTATTCACAATTTTAATACTACTTCATAGCTGTCACATAAATTCATTACTGACTGCAGGCTTAGAATGGCAAGAGGGAACTTTAAAAAAAGAAAAAGAAGGAGCATGTGAGGGAAAAAGAAAAAAATGCTAAGGGCAGTTTGCTATGGTAGTTGCACTTGTTTGAAGGTGTTTTTTGAAACTATAACTACTGTAACTCCATGCAGTGTTCTCTTAAGTAGCTGTCACATTGTGTTGTTGGTTTTTTTTTCTAATCTATTAGGCCAGCACATACCCACAACGTTTTTTTTACAGTATATAAAAATGCCTATAAAGGCTTCACCCCCCTCCCCCCCCTTTTTTTTTTCCCCTAAGGGAGTGGATAAAAAAAGGGAAAAAAAGAAAAGCAAAGAAAGAAGCTTGTGAATGAATGGAAGACAATGCAGGGTCACAAAGCTGTCGCAACCAATGTCATAGTGGTGCTGCTGGGCAGGCTTACAGAGGACTTCTTGTTCCTTGATTTTTATGGTGATCGGTAGAACGCATGTAGCACTTTGCGAACAGGTTCAGGACAAGTGGCAAAGAAAAGACTCCTCACAATAAACTCTTTTCTACAGCATCAGGAGCATTATGCCTGCAAACACCTGTAGTTTTCGAGGAGGGAGCTGTAAAGGATACAAACAAAAAATATATATAAAAAGCAAGACAAAACATTGTTTTCAAGCTACACTGCATGTCAAAATTGTGCACAGTGGTGATTTTTTTAAGTCATTTGAGACTTCGGAATTTAGAAAAGCCCCAGAAATATTACTGAATATAAATGCCAGAATTTAGAGGGTGCTGAGCTTGGGAAACAAAAATGAGATGAAAAGAGAAAGATCAGCCTAGTAATCTGGCAGGGTGTTTACTTTTCTGTGATGGTGCTGCAGGAGCTAAGACTCTATTATTCCTTCTGAAGTGTGTTTCTGAAATGGCCACCAGATCTCCATGATCTGCAAGGCAAGGGCCTTAGCTGAAGTCCAAAGAGCATCCTTACATATACCACCCAGCCCAAGAGGGCTCAGTATTACAGTCCAGACCTTCTTGCCTGGGTACTAGACACTAGTTAAATATAATTAGGCTGTTAAAAAACGTTTATCTTCCTCTTCAGTGTTGGAATAAAGTAACAAAGTATGATTATGAGAACATATGAAAAGGCTTCTTAGCTTCACTAACTTCAGGTTGGTGGAGTAAACATCTCTGCACCCTAAGATTCCTCATTCTAGTAAGTGTATTGTGAGCTGGGTCCCCAGTACTTCTTGGGATAAACATCCCCATTCTTTTGGAATAGGCAACTATTTTCTTTCAAAACCTGAAATGGGGGTTCCCATTAGCATCCAAGAGAGCTCTGCCCATAAAGAAGCTGCTTCTCCTCCAACAGCCAAAGTGGTTCATTATTTCATAAGATTAAAATTTTTTATGAAGCAGACTTTCTTACAATTTGAAAAAAATTATATAACTTACTATGGTTGTCTATATCCTTTGCTGTTCTCCTTTTCTATTCCTGGTTTTTCCTTTTGGATTTAATTTCCCAAGACTCCACATTCCACATTTCTCTCTGTAGATTTTTTTTTTTACTCTGCAGTCTTAAATTTACCAAAACCTGTCTTAATTCGGTAAATTATAAAAAACCCAACATTCCTTGTCCTGATTAGTTTTGTTGCTAAGATATTTGTTAAAAAAAAAGAAGACCCCTCAACTTCCCCCAGACTTCCTCCTACCTCTTCCTTCTCTTTTCAAATATCAATATAATTGTGCATGCAACTTTGTTGATTGATTGAAAGATGGTGTATTTGAACTGGAGAAGATGGTTGCATGTTTCATTTGAAATGTGTTCTGATATTTTGGCCACAGCATTAATAAAAGGCAGGGAAATGAGAGCATGGTTACCCATCTCTCCTATGGCACACCTCAGTGCCTTGAACTATCACATCTTGTTTCATTTGGGAGTCTCTGGACTCAAGCATGACCTTTTAAACCAGTAGACAAGCACTGGTTTC
>VYZS01064223.1:6058-18139 GCA_013400695.1 Neodrepanis coruscans
CACAACTACCCAGACACCTGGTAAACTTTTATACATAAACTGTGTAGGAAAACTACGTATCCAATTGTGTTTTTAGCTTCTGGTTCTAGAAAAAAAGGGGGTGTAATGTTGAACTCTCAAAGCATGATGTGGAAATCATAAGCTTGAAACTTTGTATCTCAAATTCATATATTGCTTGAAAAGAGGATTAGCACAGACACCTGGTAAACTTTTATACATAAACTGTGTAGGAAAACTACGTATCCAATTGTGTTTTTAGCTTCTGGTTCTAGAAAAAAAGGGGGTGTAATGTTGAACTCTCAAAGCATGATGTGGAAATCATAAGCTTGAAACTTTGTATCTCAAATTCATATATTGCTTGAAAAGAGGATTAGCAGCTCATGAATCCTTTTTTTATTTCTGCTGGGTTTAAAAGTAACAGCAACATATATCTGATTAAAAGAAGGGTAGCCTAGACACCAGCCTTTGAAGAAGAGCTTTAAGGCAGTGAATCTCCAGGGCAGCATGTAAATTGTAGTGGAGAGATGAGACTTTAGTGTATGAATTCTCTTTGTTTCCCTCTTAGATGGGGCTGGGTGGTTTCGCACACACTGTATTGTGTTTCCTGGGCCTGGCTCTAATTCTAACTGTGGATCACCAGCATCACGTTTCTTTTTTGAAGAGCAAAGAAAATCTAGGAATTGCAGTGCTTGTTGCTTTGATATCTAAGCTCACTTCTGGTATTTCCTTTACTACTTATCTCTAAATACTTTTTTAAGATGCAAATTATAAATTTTCTATATCTGCATCACTTTTTGAATTAAGCCTCATAACAGGCTGTAGTGCGATATATCACACTTCCTTTGAAAATAGAGGTTATTACTGGAACAGTCACTCAGATATACCAAGTTGATTTAACTAAAACAGACAACATGAAGAAATCTGGCATAAACATAACCACCTTTTAACAACATACTGTGTGTCAGGCAGCTGCAAGAGGATGCTGCTCTGTAAAATGGGCTGAGCTGGCAGCCAAGGGTGACAAGGAAGTTGGTAGGGCAATGCCCTCCTTGACACAGCCCTGTCCTGCAGCACCCTAACCAGCAAAGCAAGTCAGTCATGAGCAGTCACTCATTACAGTGAGTATGTTCAACCATAAGTCCAGATCAGCAGACCAGTCCAAAGGGATGAGACAGGTTGAGTCTGAGGTTAGGCTCAGGACCGGGGGGTTCACGACCAGGCATGAGTATGCTGTCTACGCAATAAGCTGAGGCAACAGCTTGGGGCTGAAATGCAGCTCCCAAGCTGTCGTGGGGCTAAAAAACCACCACACAAGCCAAGACCATGAGGATCCCATTAAGGTGCTTTGCAGCTCTGTCTCACTCAGCTGTCTGATCCAAGGTCACAGTAGAGCTGGCCTCTAGTGCAGCAACCCTACAACTAAGAAAAAGTGATTGCTAAGTCCTCTGCGGGATCCTGACATTGTGATGTGGAAATACACTTGCTAGGACAGTGGCAGCTTAACTCAAGGGATGTGACAACAGCACTAGTAACTGAGACACTTTAGGAGTAAATGCTGTAAGCTTGTACTCCGTCATGCCAAAAGATGCTAAAATCCAGATCTTCCTTTTCATGGATGAGGACTCCAGTTGCATGGTATGATGACCATAAGCCTATTGGTTGTGTTTTAAAAGAAAAAAGTTTTCTGCAAGCAGAGGTGTTAATGCCTGCCATTGCCTGAGGACCCAGAGCCTGGCTCTGGAGCAGACAACGACTTCTGCTTTGCAGCCTTCAATTACTGAAGAAAAACACTCAAGGTGACAGTGAAGAAAGGGAGAAATTCTGATATACTACAGACTCTTCTAATTACAGATATTAATACATTTTTATTTTGCTTCTAATTGGCTTCTTTCTCTCTCACAGGCTCGAAAATAGACTATTTTGTCAGTACAAGTGCCTAGAATAGGGCATTGATAGCCCATAAATCTTCTGCAGGAGCTGCACTTCACTGTAGTATACAGTGCTTTCTATGCTGGATAGTTCTAGTCCTCATTACAGATAAGATACAGGATCTGGACTTTTATTTACTATCCATCAGACTTATCTTACATTATTTTAAGACTGGAAAAACTAATTTATTTCACAGATGAGTATATATTCTGATAATTATCCCTTTCCTCCATTTGGCTAATTCACACGTCTTAACTATCCCTCAGGGATTCTGAAGACTCCTGCAGGAGGGAGGGAGGAGCTGCCGTTCAGGTTCTTCACTACCTCCCCAACTGGAAAAGGCTGCTGGTCTGTCACTAGCTGACCTTTGCCTTAAAGACTGATGCACTTCGCAAAGGTACAACAGGGCTGGTCCTCTGTAATTTGATTTTTGTTTGCCATGGAAAGGCTGGCTTGTTTGCTTTGCACTTAAAGTCCACAGATTATTCAGGACTGTAAAACTCTTCAAAATCACACATAAGTAAATATGTGAAGAACAAACAATGCTGAAAAATTGGTCTGCTCAAAAGGGAGGGACTACTATTGCTTAATAATATATACTTACCAGACTTCATTCTACAGCAGAAAAAATATATTTTCCACCCTCCAAATATCTTTTGTGGAAGGTTAAAATCCTTAAAATTTAAAAAAAAAAGTTCAATGTCTTTGTTTAAAAGGGTACTGTGCTTGACTTCCTAATGTGTTTAAAAGTGTACTTTGCCTGACTTTCTACTTCAGGCTGCTGTTCATGACATCAGAGGATAATGAGGTCAGTGTTCAAACTGAAAGTCCCGGTTTAACTTTCATTATTGTGTACTGCTTAAACTGGAACTATTGAATCACAAACTGTGATAGGTAAATGGCACAACACTAAAGAAATTAATTCCATAGTTTAGAGTTTCCTGTCCCAATCCCTCTGGGCCAGTCCTGAAGTTCTTGCTCATTTCCTTACTCCTGATCCATCAAAGTGTTTAAACATTCTAGATTTCAGTGGGTTTTAAGCATATGCCAGTTGATTTAACACTTTAATCAGAGCAAGTCCTCATTAAAGTCAGTAGGAATTTTTGCCTCTAAAGACCTAAAATTTTTTTTGTCTCTCTTTTTTTTTTTTTTTTTTAATCTGTATTTAAGTCTGCACAGCTTGGAATTAAGAATTTATGTGTTTGGTAGCTGTTGCTACACATCACTCCCTGCCCAAACCAGTTCTTTCACTTTGGCTATTTAATCTCTGGCTAGTAGTACTAGTGGCAAGAGGAATTTAACAGATGGAGTAGTACTGGAGTAGGTGGAGACATGTTGAGAATAAGGTTTTAATAATTTGTTTCTGGTGCTACCACTTTACATCATATTCAAACACTGAGAAGAAAGTGTTTAATCTTTTTCTTTATTCCTTTTTGAGCTGTCTATACTGTTGAAACATCTTGAAGCATAGCGTAGCTTTTTTTTGTATCATTGCTTAAGTGCAAGGAAAAATTACTGGGGGGAAAATATTTTGAGAAAACAAAATGGAGAAGATACAAGGGAATGGCTCCTTAAATCTCACATTCATAACTGCTACACAGAAACTTGTTCTGCTGAACTGCCGCCTACCACACTGTTAAAAAATTCAGTATTAGTGAGCAGTGAGTTCTGCTGAAACTATGCTAAAACAGGGTTTCTTAACAGGCTTATGATATCAGTTTCTTCTGGATTCCTTTGGTACAGGCCTGTTTGAGGAACGTCTTACAAATTTAATCTGTGGGATGTCTTTTAGAGGCTGATGAGACCAGGGAGTGCGTGCCAGTAGTTTCAGCTTGGTTCCCTGCTGCTGTGATGTGCTGCACCTTCTCCTTCTGCTTTCTAATCAAATAGAATGTGATTATTTTTTTTTTAATTCAAAACCAACAAAACCACTGCGAGGGGTGGCAGAGGAACAGGCAGTGGGTGCTGAGGGCTGGAGTTGTCACTGCAAATCTCAAGGCTCCTGCTCCAGTGGTGCCTGGTTTGTATTTCTCTCTATTTTTCTTTTTCTTTTTTTGTCCTTAGAAGTGAGGCTGATGTACATTTTGAGCAGCAGAGCAGATAAAAGGAAAAATGGCATTTTTTTGAAACCTGTGGCAAAGTAAGTGCAGGTTTTGAAGGGGGTGGGCTGCTGAAGGATATAGGGCGAGATATGCAGGAACCTTAAACTCTCACTGCTTTTGCAGGAAAGTCCCCAAACTTTGTAAAGTGTCCCTTGCTTTACTGGGCTTAAAAAAATAATTTCCTTAAGTAACAAGGTTCTTTCCTTAAATCTTGATTGGAAAGAGTTCGAAAACACGACTTTGCCCTTCCCAAATGGCTCAGCATTCCGGGAAGCAAGAAGCAGTCCCTGTTCATTAGAGGTTTATAATTCATAACTTTGGGCTTTTCCTAGTTAGTTTTGGTGTTGTTACTGGGGTGGCCTTGGCGAAGGCAGCAAAGGTAACCCCCAGTCAGAGGCCTGCTAGGCTCTCCCTTAGCAAGCCTTTCCTGGCGCATAGACAGGAAAAGAAAGGACAGGGGAGAGGAGTTGAATCCAGGGATTTTACAGGTAAAAAGCCAAATGAAAAGCGCACAGCCGCACCGGGGGCCCTCCCGGGCGGCGGAACGCTTGTGATCGGGGCCGAGCACCGCCCCGGAGCGGCGCCGTCTCCACGGCAACGGCCGGGCCACGCCAAGATGTCCGCCGGGGGTGGGCGCGGTGCGGGGGGCTTCGTGTTCCGAGCGCTGCCACAGAAATCCTTCTCCTGCCTGCAGGACAGGGACATCGTGGACCGACTCCTCAAATGGTGGGAGGGGGAATGCCCGCTGCGAGAGGCGTCTGGCTAAGGGGCGGCGGGGAACAGGCGGGCGGTGCTGAGGTCTGGAGTCGGCACGGCGCCCTCAGGGCTCCCGCTCGGGTGACGGCGAGTCTGTGTCTCTCTCTTTTCCTCTTTTTTTTTTTCTTTTTTTCTCTCTCTTTTTTTCTTTTTTTCTCTCTCTCTCTCTTTTTTTTTTTTCATTTATCCCCCCAACTCCTTAATTTGAAGTCTCCTTGATCTTTTTCCAGGCACGCAAACCGCTCTTTCTGAGGTGCGAGACATCCATCTGTCCTCGCCTTCCAGAACGAGCCAAGATCTGTTCCAGCGCCGTTGCTCCGATGCCGCCTGAGCCCTCCAAAGGAGGGAGGGGACACGGGAGGCGCTTATACCCGAGAATGAAAAATAAATTAATCTAGAAATATATATATATGTAGACATAAAATTATTGGTCAGAATAGGGCTTTATGTGGAACAGCTAGGCGAGTTTGCAGAGTACATAAGTTCTCAGTATGTCTGCAGAATATTTAATGTCATTTTTCCATTTCAGGTCCATGCAAGGCAGGATCACAGCACAAGCATTTGGTTTTGACCAGCAGTTTAAGCCCTATCAAAAGGATGAATTTGTTATGGTAGTCCTAAGTCTTTGTATTTTGAGTTGACTTCCCCCCCCCATAAAATTATAGCTGGATAACGGCAGGGATTGTAGCAGTTTTATAATTGATTGACCTGCTTTCTATCTCCTTTAGAATAGGTGATTTAGGTGTGGTGCTCAAGTCCTACTTTGTGGGTTGACTGGATTGTCTAGTAAAAATATTTCAGTCTGTACTAATGTTACTCTGCTTTAAGATGGAACAATTTAATCTTTCAGGATTCCCAAGAATGGAAATCTGAACTGGATGCTGATTTTGGCCACAGCATTTAATATTGGGAAGTCCACCCAGGGTGAGACTTTAAAGAGTGTATGTGCAGGTGGTGCCCTCGCTCACAGCCACCGTGGCTTTGTCACTGTAAATGTTTGATGTGCATGGACACCACATGTCTGGAAATATATTTTTTTTTAAATTTATTGGATACCAGTGTTTCATACTGGAATGTGGGACTCTCAGTGACTCAAGCCTTGCTGATTTTGTGTCCTCCACTTCTGTTGTCCTGTCGTCTGTTTGAAGAAAGAAAAAAAGCCCAACCAATGGTTTAAAAAAGAGTGTGGATTTACATCTGTTTTCAAAAAACTCTTTCACTTATTGTGTGTTTACTGTATATTGTTATCCTGGATAGAGAATTCAGCCTCTTTGTATTTTAAAGAAATTCACACAGAAATGCACCATATTTTTTATCATCTCTCACTGATAAACATTTCAAATTATTGAAGTTTACAAAATGCACATTTGCCTTCTTACTGCTTGTCTCCTTTGAATTAAAAATGTGAAGATACCACTACGAATTGATGGAATCTGGATAGCTGGGAAGTAACTGAGGGGAAAAAAGGACCATTACATTATATTGTCTGATCCAGAGAAGTGGAAAGGGATTCTTCAATGGTTATTCACCCTGCTGGTAGACATGTGCCTAAGTGTGGGTTTTCTCAGTTGGCTGATCTATTGCTTACACTTGCCAGCTTCCAACATTTCTATTCATATCTCCTTTTTTTAATTGATAATAAGATCAAATACTTAAAATCTTAGTGTGGAACTTCTCCATACTATCAATAACTTATGGATCTTTTCTGTAGCTGTTTAATAACTTTTTTGTGTGTCTCTACACTTCTCCAAGCTTCGAATTTATTTTAAAGCTGCAAATTTTAAAATTGTGCTTAGCATTTCATGTTTAACTTCAGCAACATTGCAACAAAGATAGGACCTTTTCATCTCTTCCTCAATTTTCTGTGCCTCCCAAGAATTTCATACAACTTTGTGTGTTCTTAGACTAAAAGTGCTTTACTATAAAACTGCACATATAAACATGCACCTGGAGGTATTTTAAATCTATAAAAGAACTGGCTGCACAAAGTTACAAGAACATGGATTTGGTGATATCAAAACTGAAAAATGATACAAAAGCTACTGTTGGAATTGGAGCCTTATAATTTGCTTTGAAAATACCCAAGACACTATAAATGATGATTTTATGTTACATTTCATTAACTGGTATTCTCTTATTTGAATATTGTAGGCATTTTTTAATGATCAAAATGTGAAGTCCAGTTTAAAGTTGCTGTCAGCTTCAGGACAATGGACTACATTGGGTAAATTTAGCATAAATTAGTCTTAAATAAAAATGTCTGTCTTGTAACTATTTTTCTGTAATTTGCCATTTGCTAATAATGACAGGTCATATGTATATTCTCACCTGGCTGAAGTACCTTAAAGAATGACTTACTTACTGAACAAAAAGATTCTTGCCTTGTCTGTTATGGAATTGTCAAGTTTTACACTTCTTTTTAACCCTTGACCCCTGCATTGTTCATAAACCAAGCATCTAGAACTGTCTTAAAATGGGCTGTGACATCCAGATGATCTGATCATGTATCCAGACATAATCAGCTGCAGTAATAATTCAGATAATATTTGGAGAAAGGCATTCTCCTGCACATGCAACGACCTTACTTGGGGCAGGTCTGAGGTCATTGCTCTCTCACAAGTTACAGTTGAGGGAGCAGAAGTCTCTCTGTGGAGCACACGCCCGAGTTTGTGTGAATGTGCTGCCTCCTGCACAGCAGGGGGGATGGAGGCGCAGAGCAACCCTACAGGTTGCTCCAGTTGCAGTCATGCCGCGAGGTTTGGTTGTAGTTACTTGCCATATCAGAAACTGCTTCAAATACGCCGTTCTGTCTGTAGATGTAGATGAGACACTAAAGCAGAAAGGCCAGAAGCAAATAGCAGATTTATAGCACCACTTTGAAATGGTATTTTTCGTTATGTAAATGACACACAAAATTTGTGGCAATTGCATGTGATAATGTAATGAGATTTTGTCCATAATGTGATCTCTAATATTGTCAAAGTGATTTTCCATAATAGGAATATTTTAAAGGGAGTAGTACGAAGTCCTCACTTCTTTTGGTTTGTCTGCAAATACTTTACTGGGTGTAAATATTTAATGGAGCTTTGGGAATTTTCTGACTTTTCCATTCCAGCTCCCTGGAAGTGGCATAGGTTTTTCCAGCCATATACAGTGACACTAGACATTGCCACCTTTTTGTTCATTAAAACCCCATTTTCCAAACACTGCATCTGACTGTTAAAACAATTGAAATATATAAGATACAAAAAATATCTGAAGTACCCCTGCAGGTACCTCTTTCTCACTCTGGCAAGCAGAAAGAAAACAGATACCTTTCAAACTGTTGGGTAAAATCTTTTCCTGCTTTAGGCAGGAATTTTTTTAGGCTCTCTGTCTGGCCTATGACTTGCCAGTCCCTGTAGTGAAGGTCAGTAGGTTACATACCTTGTGTTAAGAGCGGAGGTCACTTGCCAAGTATCCCAGCTTAGCTCCTGATTCTGCTCGATCTTCTTCCATACAGAAGTAATGCATTTTGTTCTACGGGCTGGAAGGGTTCCCTTTCTAAATCCTGAACAGCTGGTATACCCCATTTGCTCTTAAATTTCATCTTCCCATTCTTTGCCTATTTTTGGTGAGGAATGTTGGCACATTTTTCTATACTTAGTCTTCATGTGCATTTTTTGGAAATATAGTAAGAATTTGCTGTGAGTGGGAGGAGGTAAAAATCATCTTCTAGTATTTTCTTCTTCAGACATGCTGATATATTAATCCAGATATATGATTTGCTTATCACTGTGGTATAAGTGTTTTAAAAACACATTCCTGTTCCTAAAAAAATACTGGAAATTTTACTTTTTAGAAAATGTGAAGAAAAGTTAAATAACCTAGGTTGACTCAAATACTGCATTTATTCTCTTGCAAACAAAAATATTAGGCTTTTTTTTTTTGGGGGGGGGGGAATAATTTGGATGCATGATATAAGTCAGGTTTAGATAGATCCTTAGAAACTTCTCATCTCCTCCATGAGCTTAGGCAGCAAGTATTTATGGACCCACAGAAAGATGTCACCATTATAAAAATCATCAATATAATATTACAGTAGTGTGTTTGTTTTCATAATCCTTTTGTTTCATTTTTGGCTGTGGACCCCTTTCACCTTTTCACTAAGAATGTATTTTTTCCTGGTAGAATTCACAGTTATACATTGTCTGAAGGAGTCCAGCTTTAACATTACTTGGAATAAAGCATTTTAGGTAAATGATACACGAGGATATTCTGTAGACTGCTTCATGTGATCAGAGAGAAACCTAATGTCCTGTTCTCACACCACACTTTTTGCCTGTTTTAGTAGGGACATCTTCCTCCTCCTCCTGCCTAGGTGGCAGAGTACATGATAGTTCTGCCATATGCTTTAAGCCACCTCTTCATAGGTTACTTTGATATTTCAAAAATACAAGCAGCAAAAGGAACAAATTTGATGCGTACCAGTTTATGGCCTGAGTCTTGTTTGTTAAGTAGCTGTAGTGGGGATGAAATAGTAGTTTTTCCTTAGGCACATTGCTGGCCTTGCACCTGTCAGCAGTCTTGGGAGGCAGGACTGTATCTGCTTAAGCTCAATTAACACTTGAAAAGTTATCTTCAAAGGGGTAGGGTTACTGTCTTTCTGTGTGAATAAAAATTTAGTGTTTGCCTAAAAAAAGATTCTTGAATTACCATATGTACTTGAAGGATTAATGATTTCTGTCTTTGGAACGGGGTTTTAAAATCTGCAAGGTAATCTTAAATCAGTAATATTACAGATTACTAGGTTGTAATTTGTAAAAACCTATAAATCATCAACCGGCACCTTTTCCCTTTGAAACACCCTTTTTTTAATACTGAGCACTGAACTTACTGTTTTGTAAAGAGTAAGTTCCAAGATGTAAAATCTTTCTTAGATTTTGGAGGAATTCTGAATATAACTTATCCAGGGTTTATCTGTTCCCTACTAGACATGCAACTTGTTAATTTTAAAGTATATTGGCAGCACTTACAGATATTCCAGAGCTAAGTGTTATAGGAAGCCTAAACGGCTTCAGGACTTCTCAGCCCTTTGTTCGCCACTTGCAGAGTTGTCAAGGCATTTTTTCATCCTGTTTTTTGCTCACTTTTATAGCATTATTAAAACTGCTCACTCTTTTTCCGGAAAATTCTTAATCTCCAATTTCAAATTTCACCTCTCATATGGAGACAAGGAACTTCCAGTGTATTCAAACTCTTCTGTTTATTATTAATTACTGAGTAGATTACAAAGCTCTTGATTTTTTTTCCTGATTAAAGTTTTCATAAGATCTTTTTTTCAGAGCAGAAGTGTGTCTCCTTCCCTTCCCCTAATAAAATGTTCATAATTTGAAGCCTGTAAATAGCTCAATTTTGTGTACTTTTAGCTCAATAACTGGGAAAATGTAAGATTTTTCATTTTTTCCCAGGTCATTTAACATCTAATTTTTATTAACCAACTCAGTTTTAAATTCATATTTTATTTCGTAATTTATATGTTAAAGGCTGATTTCCCTTGTATTAAATCCCTGATAAAATAAAAATTCTATCCCTGTGAAAGGAAGTAGGAGAATTAAAAGCTAGAGGAAGCTGGAAGTGAGAAATAGGGGGAAGCATCAATCAATCATTCAATCAATAAATAAATAAATGTCAGTTTGGTTTTTTCTTTCGCTTCTGTGGCTATAATTTATGGGGGATTTTTTTCTGACTTGTGTTTTTAGTTACATAATTTGATTATTCTTTGGTAATCAGTAGGTGGACAGGTAGGAAAATGTCCTAAACCTTTTTTCTTTAATAAAAGGTACCCTTATTGTAAAAGCCAAGGAATTAAATGCTGTTCTTTTGTCTATAGACAGTTTTCTTTACATCATATTGGTTCAGTAAAGTAATTATAAAATATCTTGTCAGTATGTTTAGCTTAAGTAGGTACATTTTCAAGACATCAACTTGTAACTTCTCTTTTTTTTCCTAATGTTGTTCAGGTTGGTGGTACAGTTTGGGGTTTAGATATTAAAATGCCAGTCCTACTTAACCTATGAAAAAATAGTCTCCATGTAAGAATATGGCAGAAATCCCAAGGGCTTTTTGGAAGTTTGTGGGCAAGAGAAATTTTAGGTTATGCTATCCTTGCAAAGATTAGGGTCAGAATGAAATGATCGGTGCTCTTGGAAGCATCCTGATTCATACACCCCTTTTTGGTATGTTTCTGTTCCTGAAATACTTTCAACTAGAGGGAAATTTGGATGTTTCCCAAACAGTAGTACTTAGGGATCCTTTAGGTCGGTTTGTCAGGACACAACTGAATTTTATCTTTAAGTATCTGGTAAAAAGCCTTTTGGTACTGTGATGATGTTGACCAGTCTCCCATCAAGGGAACTACAGAGGAAAAGAGATAAGAGTAAACTCATGGACAGCTGGAATGCTGCGAATACTCTCTGTGTTCAGACACGTTGCCCTTGTGTTTTGTGCTCTTCCTGTTCAGAAGCACTTTGAAGGGTGCTCAGGCAGACTTTTGAGATGGGTGAAGAACACGTTCTGACATTTGGTCTGAACACTTGGACTGTAGAGAGCAGATAGAACTGGAATGGCTCCAAAGCTTCCTAAACATGAGGTGTAGTTATTTGAGATGCTATAAGTTACCCAACCCTGCATACAGATTTGCAGACGTAGCACTGTATATAGAGAAGATATGGGCCCTTATGGACTGATACCTCATTAAGGAAAATACTGTAGGGCATCTCAAATGGCTCAGATGTCTATGAGCAACAGGACTGGCCTTGGATGACTTGCAAGCAGAGGTGAAAAAAATAAAGAAAGATATACTCTGTGCTTAATGATTACAGGAATAGTACTCCAGATTCGTACACAGGAAGTGCGGATAGTACCTTTTTCATCTTCTGAAATAGCTGGTTAGTAAGCTACAGAGGCTACTGAATAGCTTTTCAAGAAGTTCAGATGCAATACTTAAGAAAGTAAAAATTTAACGGGGCTGTGTTCATTTTGATTTTTACTTTGAGGGATGCTTTTGTACTTCATCATGCCAAATTTGGCATCTGTCCTCAGATTCTTTAAAGCTTAAACTGTGGAGTATGATTTTCTAAGGGTATGATCTAACATAATGTTGGCTTCACACAGTATTCCATGTATTTCTAGTTTCGGTTGGTAGTGTTTACCAATAGAGGGAGCAGACACATGAGCCTTAATGATTCAGATGAATTTAATGTTTTCTTTACACTTGTTTCTTTCTTAGCTTTCTTTGGCTTTTTTTTTTTTT
>VYZS01064223.1:32295-57128 GCA_013400695.1 Neodrepanis coruscans
GAGCTCCTCCCGGGGGAGGCGTGTGGGGGATGGGGCCGGGGCGGGAATCCACGGGGCGGGGGGCGCCCGCCTGGGGCTGCCAGGGCGGTTTCTGACGCCCGCCGGGGGAGTCCGCCCCCTCGTCATTTTATTTCTTCTTCCCTGGAAGCGGGGGCGTTCTTTCCCTGTCCCGCCTCTCTCACTGGGACGGGATCGGATCGGGACCGCGGCGGGAGGGCGGGCGCTGGCCCCGTCCCGGTCTCCCGCAGGGCCTCGGACTCCACATCCGCTCCTTGACTTTCTCGGTCTCGCCGGGAGGGTGTGAGCCCCTAAAACTTGTGTGAAAACTCTTTGCTTGGAAGATTTCTTTTCTCTTGGAGGATTTCTCTTTGCGGTCCAGTTCTCTATTCCCTGCGCTCTGTGAAGGGGGGACATGAGGTGGTGCCAAGCCACCCGCCCCCGGTCCCGTCAGAAAATATGGATGTGGCTTTTCCACCATTTTAGCACCGCGCTGGGTTGAGTAGGATTAACCCCCCACACATAGACGCACGCACATCCGAAGTGAATTCCCAAGCCAGACACGGGGCCTGACGGCGTCAAGGGTCCGCCGGGGCGCACCGCTCGCATCCCGGGAACCACGGGGCTCGGAGCTGTGGGGCCTCGGCCCTGCTGGCCCGGGGGAGGGAGGGATGGATGCGGGGCAGGGCCGAGGAGAGAGCGGGGGAGGGATGCGGGGCAGGCCCGGGAAGGGGGGGCGGGGCAGGCCCGGGAGGGAAGAGGCGATGCGGAGGCAGGGCCGGGGAGGAGCGGGGTGGGGGATGCGGGGCACGGTCGTCGCTCGGCCTCCGGGAGCGTTTGGTCTTAAAGACGATGGACTTTTGTGCCAGAACCCGAGTACTGGTGCGAATACTGCTGAAAGTTAATGTTTAGGCTCCTTTTACTAGCTTTCTGTAAAGAGGCTGTGCCTACCTATTCCAGCGTTATTAAGTAATGAACTTTGTTGCTAAGCTATAAAATAGGTTTTATTATTGGCTATTGTCACTTTATCTTTGTAGCCAGTAAGATTAAAACTCTCAGTGTGGACTGGTGCCTGGTACCCTTGTTGTTAAGGGTCTGTCAACATTTCCATTATTAAACTTCTGTTTTGAAGGATTTATAACTTGACTTCAGAAGTTCATTCCAAACTGAACCTTGGCACGCACTCTCCCAGGCTAGGAGTTAATTCATTTTCCACATACTTGAAAAATCAGTCTGGCCTTCTTATAGCAAGACTGAAAAGAAAATTGAAAGGGGTGGAGCCGAGTTGCTTCTGTAATTCTTCTGGCTTCTGAGTTGCAGACCTTTAATAACATACTGAAATCCAGTAGGGAATAAGGTTTTTATGTATAGACTTTCGAACTTGTGCAAATCTTATCACAGTTCTATTGTGTACAAATCTGAATGGGTAGACAGCCATCTAACACTTGGTGCTGTGTCCTGTTAAATACAGTGACTGCAGTTAAATATAGTGTTTGAAATGCACTTGACGTGTGTGATGTTCATACATCTTGTACTTTTCAACTTAGCCTAATCTTCCTGGTGTATGTTACTCTTCATCCGTAGTGCATATTTAGTTGGATCACTGTTGCTTGTACTACTCGGTGGTTCCTAAAGCATAGACTTGAAATCCAGAAAAAGCCAGAGAATCATTTGCTTCATTGTAGAACGGCTTTTAAAATAAGGTTGTTTTAATTTTCTTCTTTGTTTAGTTGTCCCACAAAAACATTCTGTTTAAAGAAAAGCGTCTTTAATTTTCTGTAATTTCTCCTGATTCCCAGGAATTGAAATGCTGCAGATTCGGTTGATTTGCTACTTGCCTATTTTGTTTAAATGTAATTACAAGCTAATTTGTTTCCATTTGAATACGGGAAATTTCACGTGTGTTTGCGCACAGATGGAGTGAGGCAGAATTGTCGTCTCCCTGAGAGTGTGGAAGTGGGGCCTCACACATGGTGCAATACCTTGTGCAGAGAGTTGTGACAAAGGCTGATATATGCATTTCATTGCACGTGTCCGTGTTGTTCTGAGGTATCTATAAAACCAGTTAATTGGTAAATATATTTTTTAAAAAGCCGTTTTTACTTTAATCAAGCTTTCAGAGCCTCCTTCTCTGTTCCGTGGTGGACATGTTTGGATTCCTGGCAAGGACGTTCTGTGTGCTTATAACTGGTGACTCCTGTGAATGGTTTTGTGAGTCATTTCTGATTGACTGGTTCAACCATTGGCTGATGCTTTGCTTTGGATAAGGCATGGACAGACTCTTTATACCCTTAAAGTGTGGGGTTTGCGAAATATTCTGTTCAGTCGTCTTATATAGGTTTTCTTTATCGTTAAACTAGTGAGACTTCCTCCATTGGAACTCATGGCTGCCAGTTAGCATTTCACTACAGCTTTTCTCATTGTGTAGTCTTTTAAACCCTTACAGAGGGGCTGTGTGTGGGTGTACTTGAACCCCCACGCCTCCATTTCAAGAGGAGAGTGGGAAATTAACGCCTCCAGCAGAAAGTGGGTGTGATGGTAGTGCGTGGGTGCATTCAGTAATGAACCACTCAATATGCTGTATGAGGTCTGCTGACTGCGGGCGGGCTTTTTTCCTTAACCCTGCTCCAAGGAGTAAGAACTCTGGTTTTCAAATAAAAACTAAGGGTGTTTAGCACATGTTTAGTGTTAATATGTCTTGACTTAAACAAGGGCTTTTGTGGTGCTAATTAACCAAACTACTTGGAGGCTCTCTTGAACAGCAGCAACTGGTAAATAAGCAGAACTTTAGAATGACTGACTTGTGAATTTCTCCTGAAAGGTTCATTTAAAGTGAAATGTCATTTGACGGCACCGTTTCTGCTTAAATACAAGAATCTTAATGGGAATAATTTCACTCCTGGCAGGCTAGCACGGATGCAGGGACAGCAGGAGCCCTGACCCCACAGCATGTCCGAGCTCATTCCTCTCCAGCATCACTGCAGCTGGGAGCTGTTTCTCCAGGGACGCTTACACCCTCTGGAGTAGTGACTGGACCCGGAGCTCCATCTTCTCAACACCTGCGCCAGTCTTCATTTGAGATCCCTGATGATGTACCTTTGCCACCAGGTTGGGAGATGGCAAAGACACCATCTGGACAGAGATACTTTCTTAAGTAAGTAAAATTCCTTTTCAGATAGCTGTATCTCTGCTGTTTGTTGAGATATTTTTTTTATAGTCTTCAAATTGTATTAAATTTCGTTCTGTTTAAGATATGTATTTTTAAAACAAGCTGCTGATTTTAAGTAGGAGACCCTACCGCTTGAGTATTTGTCTCATATCAACTCTATAACTTGTATGATACTCTGTGAATATTTGTCCTATCTTAATATCAGGTGAAGAATGTTGCTTGTTATATTGTCTGCTTAAAATCAGTGAAATGCACGTGGTGATATTTAAAGGCTGTGACTTTCAGATTTGAATCTTGTCAGAATTGTTATGTAGATTAAGATACATTTAATCTCACTGTTATTACACAGATATAAAAATCCAGAGTAGCTGTAGAAGCTATTCTAGTGACAATATGTCAAGACTTAGTATCTTTTGATTTAGGACAGTTTTGTGTAAATAAACAATCAAAATGTTTTTGCCTACTCCATATTAATTTATGTGTTTGATTGCAGTATTTGGGTCTGTAACTCTTCTACATTTCCTACAGTGAAAGGGAAATTACAGAACTTCTAACATTGTTTCATGTTCCTACAGCTGTTGCTTTTTCACACAGTAAAATTAGTATCACCTTTTCAATAACTGAAGAGAGGTTACACATGCCAGCCATCTGACGCCTAATCCATCAGGGACCATTTTCTTTTATTCTGTGCAGTTTTCTAGAACAGCAGGAGCTTGTCCTTCTTTCTGAAAGTGTGCCCCTCTAGACCATAATTTGTCCTCAAATATTTTTACTAATTTTTAAACTTTTTATTTAACTGCAAGTCTCTAAGTAACTCACGTGTCATTTGCAGGGCTGGGAGAGGTAACTCTGTGTTACTTACGTAAAACTTGTTTCAGCCAAGAAAAACATCTTTATCCGTACCTTTCTTACTTAGACGTTATTACTGTTATGTGCATCTGATTGAAGTAGTTGAGTCTGTAGCTTCAAAAGCAAATTTACATTGTCTGCAGTGAAAACGGAACCCGTAGAACTTCTAAAAGATGTTTCTTGTTCCTGTAGTGGTGGTGTTTCCATACAGAGAAATTAGCATATTTTTGTTTTTTTTTAACCAGAAAGGGGTTGGAGTAGTTGTCTGACATTGATCATTCTCAAAAAAAAACAATTTACAGATGAATATTCTCTATTAGAAACATGAAAATTAGCTATAGGACTTGAAGATGGAGTATTTTCTGAAAACATGAGCATGTTCTAGAATGTGAGCTTTTCAGTGGGCACAAGTAGAAGATCTTTTTGAACTGTGTAAGTTTCTGCTGTTTGAGAACTGTAGCTCACTGGGCCTTGAGAAAAGACAGACTGTTTTGAAATGAAAAGCAAACTTTGTTTTGACTGTGTTAGTGAGAGCTCTTAAGGAGCAGCTTATGAAACACAAAAAATAAGTATTTGATTTCTTTTACTGCCACAAGTGTTTGCTTTTCATAATGCTGTCAAGTGTACAGAAAATGGAACAGTTTGGGATGAAAAATGTCTTCATGATCTTACAATAAGTTTTTTTGATTATGCCTGTTCAGGTGAAATCAGAGTGAAAGATTTGTTCTTGGAAAGCTTTTTCTGCAGTTTGATTATTACAACAAAAAATCTTTTCCTGTTTTGAGCAAGGTTTTTTGTCCTTTCTTGGTGTCCTGGTATCCATTTCAAAGGCTCAGGTTTCAGCAAGAACAATAAAGAGCCTGAGACTGGAAAGTACACATAAGTCTGGCAAACTCATCTGCATGAGCAAGATCGTTTGTTCTCAAGCAGACATCCAAAGTAAATGATTGAAAGAGCTGCTAGCTGTGAAGGATGTGTCTTGAAGGGGAAAGGAGTGGAAACAAACCAGGTTGTTAAAAAGAAAAATAAAGGCTGTACTTTTTGAACCTCTCCCTGCTGGGTCACATGCTGACCTTGCGAGATTTTAAACAGTGTAATGGGCAGTTTCCTTTTGGCTTTTCTTCGATGATGCTGTGGTATGGGAGAGTCTGATGAGGACAGTTCAGAAGACTCTGTTTGCTCTTGAAAAACGTCTCTTGTTCCTAAAAGGTTGCTTAATTCTATCTGCAGGTGAGGACCACCAGCTTCATTGAT
Organism: Neodrepanis coruscans; assembly: GCA_013400695.1. NCBI lineage: Eukaryota > Metazoa > Chordata > Aves > Passeriformes > Philepittidae > Neodrepanis > Neodrepanis coruscans. The sequence continues at coordinate 37,565 of VYZS01064223.1, forward strand.
GTTCATCAAGATTTGTGAAAAGCTTTTCAAATACTAGCAAAATGTTTGCTCTATGTGTGTAGGGAATTCAAAGAAATATAAGAATGAGTTTTGAGTAGCAAGTTTGTATGTTAAAAGGTTTTTTCATTGTTGAGTGATAAGTTCTATCTCATACCATTAAAAACTAACATTTCGCCTTTCTGATTTTAAATACATTTGAAGTGATTCCTTCTACCATATGGAGATCTTTGTCTCTTCCAAATATTCAGCTTTTCTTTTGGGTTGGCTGCATTGCTCTTTGTTTCCACTTGCTCTGTTCCGTGGCCACTCCATGAACAGTCTAGTAAACAGGCTCTAGAAAGATCTTTGCAGAATAGGTAACAATATTAGATTTTTTCCAGATGTCAGTAAGCCTTATTGTTATAGTTATCATAATACACTGCAGTGCAAACAGAAGAAAATAAAACTGAGTACCGTACTTAATACCTGTTGGAATTACAGTCACTTCCACTAATCAATAGGTCAAGCACTGCAAGCATAGTAGTTTGTACAAAGAAATGAAAATAGTGTATATGGGAGAGAAAATACTTAATTACCTGTGTATATATACAGGTTATATACATACACAGAGTTATTTGGCCAGATATTATATGTCCACACTCCATGTATCCATATGTATTAAAAGAGGGTGAGAGTGGGTCTGAACCAAAACTAGTCTTATAAATTAGTCTGTCAGCTACATAAATAGATCCCCTGATATATATGAACGCCCAGCATATGATTTGCCAGAATTCCACTCATTATTGTTCATCCCACTGTTACGAGCAGTGCTGCTGAATATAATTTTCCATTAGTGATGATTTTGAACAGTGAGTTAAGGCCCGCTACTATCCAGCTGGTGAAACTAATACTATTTTTTATTGATACTACTCCTTAAGTTGAACTCACCAGTTAAGACTTGCCTGGTTAGTAAGTGGTCACATCTGAGTCATGTCAGCATTGCTGTGTGGTAGCTGTAGCCCATTCTTAAACATGCAGTAAAAAAGCCATGCTTGGTTTGTGTGGTGATGTCAATTGCATTGCTTTTTAACCGCTTCCTGTTAGCCAGCTGCTGGTTGACTTTTCAGTGAACTATGGAGAAAGATAGGGGAGTGCTCTCTAGGCAAAAGATAATATGCCACAGGAGCAGCAGACAACAACTTGAAGAAATTAAAAATAAGTTTTGCTCGATTTTTAGAATTACTATTATCATTTTAACTTAGAGTTATGTTTTTAATTCTTGCAAAGCCTACAAACTCTTATATTGTAGTGTAAGAAAAAGTTAACTGATTGTCCATCAAAGAAGTCTTATAATTATTTTTCCTACAGGAAGTAGTTCTTGCAAGCAGTTTATCAACAACTTCCTATTTTTTTTCTGCAAAGTGTTGAATGACTTCCTGAAGGAGGCCAAGGTGGTTTTCATTAGTATCTGTGGATGTATTTGAGGTGTTTACCCATTTGGCAGAAACCTTAAAAGTAGATTTCTGTTACAGGTTTCTTATGTGCTCCTATACAGAGAGGTATGGCTTTGGGCACTACAAAATCGTTTTGAGACAACCAGGAAGTTTGTTGCTATGCTTTTTTTTTTTTTTTCCCCTCTTCATTTCCCCATGTTACACATGAAAAATATCCAGCGATGCTGTTAAATTTCTCTTTCATCCCCTTTTTTGTACCTGACTGGAGCTACTCACTACACCAGTATCATCTGCTCCCCTCCTCCTCCCCACCCTTCTCAAGTGATCTTAGACTTCAAGGGCGGAAGATGTTTCTTGGAAGAGCTGCAGCCACAGTTGCTTATTTTATTGAATACCTTAATTTGCTGGGGCATATTCAGAACCATCAGTTGGTGTGAGTTCTTGTGTTTATAGTTCAGGCTAGCTGATCGGTAGAATAGCAGTATTGTTGGAAACAAAAACTGCAGCCACTGGTGTTGATGGGTTTCTCCATGTTTTCACATTTTTTGTACAAAAAAGCAGTTGAAGATGTTTGCTAAACTTTGTAATATGTCAAATTACTTGCCTTTCTATTTTGACGATTTGACTGTTTAACAGAAGATGGAAATTTGCCTGAAAAAGGCCATGAAAAAATGGGTGTTGTCCGTTTCAGAACACAGCTAAAGAAATATTAGTTAAAACACTTTTAAGTAAAGCTTGCTGTCTTATGTTTTTGACATAAGTTAAGGGTTTGTCTTGGAAGTCATAGTACTAAGTGTATATTTTCCCTTCTGTCTCTTACTTTGAAAAGTCCTACAAGAGACAAGAATTTGGTATTTCAAGATGAATGTCTTCTGAACTGTTAACCTTTTGCCTTTCTTCTGTATGCTGAAGATGGCAAAGAATTACAGTTGTGGGCTTTTTAGTAGTCATCTGGTTTGTAGTATAGTGTAATCTGTAACCCATCAGTCATATTGTAGAAATTCCTACTCAGTCAAAAGCAGTAAAATAATAAAATCATGTTAATTTGAAAGTTCCTGTGAAAGTAAGACTGAGGACTACCCCAAAGTGTTTTTCCAAAACACTTCTAGTGGATAATTGCAGTTGAACTGATCAGTGGCATATGTGGGTAAAATCATATCTACTTTTATAAGCTTTATCTCTTACTGTTTTATCTTTCCCTTATGGAAATGAAAAAAATTCAGTAGCTTTAAAATTTAAATAAAAAACCTCCAATTATAGTCTGATCAGTTTCCCTCTGCAGTTGTGGCACAACAGCTACACATTTTTAAAAGCTGACACAGCAAGCAAAATGTTTTTTTCACCAGTTTATCCATTGTTAGACTAGACTCTAAGAGAAAGTAACTTATTAGCATTGGGAATGCTGAAATATTTAACTGCAGGACTTATATCAGGTCACCTGAAAAATTAAAGCACAGTTCTTAATTTGTGCTCAAAGATTTTCACAAATCAGACATACTTTCAGGCTCTTCATTAAGACTAAACACCTTGCCCCTGCAGCAAACCAAAGAAAAAAACAAAAACGAGGTAAACAGCAATAGAAGTCTGCCAGCCAAAACTAGGGATGTTTGTCTTCTTTTTATATGTAGCCAGACCGCTGCATGTGTTTATCTTCGTAGCTGGGAACAGATTCAGATGATGTAATTAGATTTAGTTTAACCTTTTGAAATTGAAAGCTCCTCAGTTCCCCTATTAATTTGTGTCCTTGTGTTCTCTTACATTCCAACATATTTGCACTTGTTATTTGTAGAATTCATATATACCTTTACAGTAAACCCATTAATGGTGGAATTTACTGTATTTTGCTATTTGTGTAAACATTGTTCCTCTTTTTAAGGTGTATTTTTTCTTTTTTTCTCTTTTCTTCCTTCTCACCCCCAACAAGCTATGAATGATTATGTAAATGCTAATATTTACATGACTCAGTTTCTTATGTAAATTCTAAAGAAAATTTCACTTCCTTGAATGCAGGAAATTTACACATATCCATGACTAGCAGTCCTCTGGCAGGTGCCCGTGGGAGGTGGTCAAGGTACCGTGTGGTTGACCCAAAAGAAAGACAGAATTGTCTGTAGGGAATATTTGACAGGGGTTAGCATAATGGGAAACAAATTCTTGGGAGAAGACTGTGTATTGGAATGTTAACAGATAGATGCCATGTACTCACTGGACATACTCTCCCAAACAGCTTGTTAAACCTCATTTTGATGTCAGGCTCTGTTGAGAAATTTACCAGATGAACCGTGATTTTTGTTGAGCATTTGAATAGGAATCTACAGCATGGGGGCAATTTGTCTTTAATATGAAAATGGTACCTTATAGCTATATTTTGGTAAATAAAACTGGAGTTTTATTTGGAGAACCAGGGTTTTTGTAAGGCGTGACTAAGTTGTCGCTGTTTCATGGCCTCCTGAAGTGCTTCTTGGAGTCTATTTCTGGGATTCACTCTGCTGGTGTTTTATTTGGCTTTTAACTAAGTTACTTCAGGCTGTGTTTTAGGCAAGTATAGCTAGGTTTTCTAAATTACTGGTTAAGTCAAGCTAATAATATAAAGCTGCCTTATAAAATAGGACTTTTACCAGTATAGTGCCTGTCAGTCGTGCCAGTTGCTAAGGAAGCAAAGCTGTCTTGAAAACAGTCTTGGACTTTGCTTTAATTTCACTAATGAGACTTTGCTGCGTCATAGTGAAAGACCAGATCCCTTTTGTTGAGTCTCTGACAGGCTGTTTGGTAACTTAGATCAGTGTTAGTGGTTCAGTGTAGTTCCTGATTATTACATAGAGGTTGTGAAGCCAGTTTTTTTCTGCTGAACTGTTTTATAGGAAAGTCAAGTAAAGGTCATTTACTATTGCTGATTTATTTCCAGTGAGTTCTGGTTTATTGAGAACTTCGTTGGAAGTCTGTCTGCACTATACAGATTCGTTTAAATAGTGTTACTACTTTAAGGATGCCTTTCCCTTTCTGATTACCTGTTGCAACTGAAATACTAAGGAAACTTTTTGCTTTTTCTGGTCGTATTGTAAATTCAGACATCTATGACCGAATAAAGCATCTGAAAGCGAACAAGCATAGGTTTATAGGCAGAATTAAATTCTATTGGTAAAGTAAGTAAATGCAACTCACACGTGTATTTTCTTAGTGGCTCTCACTTCTCAGTTATTATTTTCTAATTTGTTGTACCTTTTTGAAAGCTTGGTCAGCAAGTCTTCTGCAATTATCTTGATTCCAGCATTTTATGTAGTCTCTTTAGAATGGTGAAAAATAGAGTAAAAGAGAAATTTCTTCCTGTGTTTGCTAGCTGTGTTGATGGTCTAGTTAATATGGTTGGTAGCCTTAAATGTCCAATGAACATCTAATTCAGTAGTCATTTTTATTTACAAAACCTTTGTCATTCTGAGAGCAACCTGCTTTGCATGAGTCAAGGATATGAAATGATGTGTACTTGCAGAGGTGTGATCTGATGTATAAAAGGCTGTTACAGAGTTGCCTGGAAGAGTCTTCTATGCCCAAATTTATAGGACATTTTCATATATATATATTTGAAAAATACGTATGTACAAATTTTTTTAAAAAATACGTTTGTAGAAAAAAGTAATACTGTGTTTTAATTGGAGTTTAGGTCTCTGCTTTCTGTGATGGCCTTTGGATCAGGATGAATTATACTCAGTTAACAATAAAATGTTTTCAAACCTTCAAGTCTTCAGTGAAAGTAGTTACTAGCACATTCCATGATTACAGGGCTTTGTACACAAGAGCCTGACTAAGCAAAAACTGCCTGTGTTCTAGTTCCTGTATGGACAGATTTTTGAGAGCTTTTTGTTATGCTGCTGTTGACATAATGACATAATCAATAGTGTGGAGCCATGTTTCATTTTCATACATTCTCACCCTAAACACATACATGCTTAATTTCTCTCCATGGATATAACTTTTGGCCAGTGAGTTTAACTTTGGGCTGAAGTAAACATTTCCTTTCATAACTGGTATTTCAGGTTTTCACTTTTTATGAGGTTCTAATTCTAAAATTATTCTAAAGCAGACCTAAGATTTTGGAACCAAATAATTACTATGTAACAAAGTGCAGGAACTTTCAGGTTGGTAGTATTGGGAGAACTATTAATCTTTATGCTTGCAGGGGTTAGTTGGGTTTTTGGTGTTTTTTTTTTTTNGTTAAGAATTAACATTTTAGCATCCTTTTAACAAGGTCAAAGGAAGTCTTAATTACATGCTTTTAAAAAAATAGATTGCAATTAAAATTTTCCCCATTTTTTATTATGCTTTTAGATAGGTCATGATTAGCTTTGTATTATACAAATTTGTTGAGGAACTTGGACAGTTTATTATTTTCTTAATGAATCAAATTTAATTTTTATATGATAATGTCTCCAGGAAAAAAAAACCACCTTAATTCAGTTTCATAGTTGTCGTACTGATTTTCCAATTTCAGTTGTTAAGGTTGCATTGAAATAGGGAGCAGGGAAGCATAGAGAGAGGACTTGGGTTTTTTCCTTTTGGTACAACAATTTGTATGGATTTTGCTGAGGGCTACAGTTTGAATGCTGTTTATACTGTGATGGTGAACAACTTGGGGATTTTGTGTGGACTTTGATTCCTTCACTCTGCAGTTCTGTTGGAGTAGGAGTGTAGACTGGTCTATGCCAAGCTTTGCCCTTCCAAAATGGCCTCAAATCCTTGCTCTGTGAAACGTAAGGGGGAAGATTTTAAATGGTTTCCAACCCAAGATAACAGCAAATTTATGAAATGGCTGAAGGAATTTCAGTGAAGTGAAAACTGTAATAGATAAATTTTATGTAAATCGGTTTATAGGAAGAAGTCTTTTATCCTCATAAAAATACATTGAGCAAAAAACCATTTTGTGCATGCAAACATGCATGAATGTTTATATGGAATTTGTTTGAAATACAGGAGATTCTGGTGTTGATACTTCTTGCTTTGCCAGGATCTATGTATAATTTGCCTACAACTTTGTAAAATTGTTTATGTGAAAGATATAAGCCAGTGTACAATTTTGCTAATGCATGGTGCTTTTGCTTCTTAACTAGTTGAAATAACTAATTTATCTCCAATTTCTACAGATAAATATCTGCTCTTACCTGCAGCTGTAATATGAAGTTACCAGAGCTTAGCATACTTTAGTGAAATATATATGAACTGAATGTAACCATTCAGTTACATACCCACTGTCAATTAAAATTTTCCAGCTCCACCTACCTACTGTATATAGGTAGATATGCACACACTGTCTCTCTTCATTTAGTCAAACTGCGAGGTACACCTTTGGTAGAAGGTGATCTTTCATTTTATAGGTTGCAGTTCGGTTCTTGACTTCCAGCCAAAAATCTGTTCTGCAAGTTGCAGAAAAATAAGTAAGTTGCAAATTCTTGCGAGCAATTATTTAATCAAGTGTATTACTCTAAAAAGTGTTATTAAATGAATATATACAGACAGCAGTGCAGTAGCAACTAGTGCTGTCACACTGTGCTTCGTAAGACAGTAATTTCATTTGCACTTCATTAGGACTAGTAGCTTTCCATTTAGGCTAATATAAATCTTGCATACTCTTTGAGGCAATATTTCTGCTAAAGAAGAAATATTTATGTGTCAAAGCTACTAAGTTGTTTAGCTCATGCTCTTGCCCGGTGTTTTAGATCAGCTCTAGAGGATCCTACCGTAAGGCTGAACTGCAGAATCAAGTGATAATGTTGTGTTGTTTCGTATAGGTGTCTTTCTGAGTAGCATGTTTATCTTAAAATGATCTGGTGAAGGAAAAATTTCAAATGATGATGAGTGGCTGTTGTGGAGATAAAAATGGGAATACTGGCAGTAGGGAGGCAGTAGAAGTAGCTGTACTGTTCTCCCTAAGTATTAATCTGCTGTTCTTGATAAGATGTTCAGTTTTAAAACCTAGCAACTGCTAGGCCCTATCGGCTTTGCTTTTGTAAGAGAGCTTGTTAGCAGCATTGCTTTAAACTGCCTGTATTGATTCAAACCGAGTGCCTGTCAAGATCAGTAACTCATTGCCAGTAGTGGTTGTGAGCAAATTTCTTGGAAAGACGAGAACAGGGAAAGCATATGTGATATTCTTCTCTGAGAACTCTTCCAGCTTTCAACTGTCCACCAAAACTTTTGCTGTCTCCCCTAGAGGCTATAGAAAATTTTAGCATCTGCCGCATGCTTTGGCAAGGAGTCTCGTAGCTTGTCTATCCACTTCATGAAGAAACGCCTTCGATCTGCTCTAAGCTTGGCTCTCAGCAGCTGCATTCAGTGGTGCCCAGTTCTTATTTTGGAAGTGACAATGAATAGTTGATGCATATTTGGTCTGCTCAAGATTGATATATTTTCTTCTGGAAGTTACTTCTTTTGCAACTTGAGGAGTCCTAACCTGCTGAGTCTTCCTGGGATGGAGGATTTTTTCAGTTATTGCTGCAAGCCTTCTTTTTCATATCATTAACTCATGCCTCTTACAATTTTGGTTATTTTTCAAATAGAAGGTTAGGAATGTTTTACAGTGTTCACCATTCTGAACCTTTCATCTAAAAATTACTCAGTTTATTCTTTTTGCAACTTGTCTTTTACTCTATATAGCTTTCTCCTTCCCCTCCTCCCTCAGTTCTTTGCAGTTAGCTGTTGACTAAGAGTAAATTTGTATCGTTGGGAAACTAGCCTTCTTGGCTAGATTCTGGTTTATGGGACTCTTTGGAAGTTGACTAGAGTCCTACCTCTGTTGCAAAAGCTGCTGATTCCTTCCTTCTGTGTTCTCTTATTTTTAATTTCTTAGTAGTAATTGTTCATTCATGTCATATCAGGACCTGTCCTCATCCTGTAACTGCCTTTTGTAAAACAACAATACTTGCTGTTCCTCATCAGATCTTGTAGTCATGGGTTTCTGGAACTTAATGCCTACTATAATTGCTGTAGGTTCAGAAGTTGAGCCTTCTGTATGAACTTAGGGCTGCAAATACTTCTTTGGTGCCTTCACCTTGAAAAAGAAAGGTCACCTGCACTTGTTTCCAGCTTATATTAGGAGCTGCTCCAATAGCATGGAAGTATGCTGGTGTGCTGAAATGATATGTATGTGCTTTAAGAAAATGCAAGTGAGATTCGGTTCTAGAACAAAGTATTTTGTGGATACTAGGTCTTAAATTTAATGGATATGTGATTAGAGAAGTAAGGAATGCCAGCATATCTGGAAAATGTTTCTTTGTATACTCAGTTCCGGTGATGCTGAAAGAATGTCCATCTCAACCTTGTTTTGAAACTGTCATTTTACTAAGTTTTGTTACAAAATTCTGCCAATACCATGCTTTACTTCCTAATAGCTGGGTACCAGATGCTTCCACCATATTTTTCTGTGTTGTGCAGGATGTCTACATATCACAACAGTTCAATAACCAAAAGAAAATAATTTAGCTCTCCAAAGTTGTGATTTTTTAAAAAAATCGTCAGCCAGCTGTAACTGATGTTGTGATATTTAGTATATTGTTTCAAATGTGGCAATTAGTAAATGGATAATAAGAGACAGTTTTCTAAATCTGAAAAATACTTGAGTGTTTAGCTCAGTGGAAGCTTTCTTCTCCCACCAGTGAAGGTTGATTAATTGTGCACTGGAGAGTCAGAAGTGTTAAGATCTTGAGTTGACTGGAAGTTAAAAGGACCATGAATTTATCTGGTGATCTTGGCATGCTTTTTTCTTGCTCACCCAACTACCCCAAAATTTGCAAACACAGCCATTTGTGTTTCTATTTTTATCTAGCCAGCGTAGTACTTATTGAAGATTGGTTGTCTATCCAACTTTCTCCTGGAAGCGCAAATGTTGCTACAGCTAAATCAAGTCTGAAGTGACTGTTGAGCCAAGTCTGGAAAACCTCCAAGGATGGAGAGACCACACCCTCTCTTCCTATTAATATACTCTTTCAGAAGCTGGTTTCTCTGTAGCAGAGCAGAATACCTAGTGTTGCTCCTGATGCACCTACTCACACCTACTGATGTTGTAAATGGGCTGAAGTTTCTCTATTAGCCAAAAAAATTAAAAAAAAAAAAAGACCATGAAGAAACTTGCTGTGTTGAATTTGAATGTCAATGTGGGGACTGTAGGGGTGGCTTCTGTGAGAAATTAACAAATGGAGCCACTGCTGGCAAAGGCCGAGCCCATCAGCAAGAGTGGTAATGTATGTAACAAGAGGGGGAAAATGCTCTCTCCAGCTACTGCTGTTCTGCAGAAGTGAGAATATGTGAGAGAAACAATTATGCAGACACAAAGGTCTGTGAAGGAGGAGGTGCACCAAGCACCAGAGCAGAGATTTCTCTGCCATCTGTGGTGAGGCAGCTGTGCCCTTGTAGCCTATGGAGGTCAATGGGAGAGCCAAGATCCACCTGCAGCCCCTGGAGGATCTCGTGACGGAGCAGGTGGATGTCTGAAGGAGGCTTGTGACCGCGTGGGGAAGTCCATGCTAAAGCAGGCACCTGGCAAAACCTGTGGCCCTGTGGAAAGAGGAGCCCATGCTGGAGCAGGTTTACTGGCAGGACATGTGAGCCTGACCCTGCTCCCGTGCTAGAGCAGCCTGTTTCCAAAGGGCTGAACTCTTTGGGATGGAACCACACTAGAGTAATTCATGAGGAACTGCAGCTTATGGGAAGGACTCGCATTGGTAGAAGTTGGTGAAAGCCTGTGTCCTCTGGGAGATATCTCACACTGGAGTAGTAGGAGGAGTAGTCCTTCCCCTGAGGAAGAAACAATGGCAGAGACAGTGTGTAATGAATTGACTACAGCTCCCATTCCCTGCCCCTTTGCACTGGTGTTGGGGAGGAAATAGAGAAATCAGAAGTGAAGTTGAGCCCAGGAAGAAGGAAGGGTGGGACAAAGGTGATTTTTAGATTTTGGTTTTATTTCTCATTATCGCATTGTGATTTGATTAGCAATAAATTAAACTTGTTTCTCTGTGTCAAGTATGTTTTGCCTGTGACAGTAATTGGTGACTAACCCTAACCCTGCCCTTCCCCCTTACCCTAACCTAACCCTCAACCCATGAGCCTTTTGTTGTTATATTTTCTTTCCCCTGGCCAGCTGAGGAGGGGAGTGAGAGTGTGGCTTTGGTGGGTACTTGATGGTCAGCCAAAGTCAACCTACCACAGTTTTTCAGTCTGTTTCCTGTGTTGTGACATCCCATGTGCCATCTTCCACTGAGCAAGTTCTCCAGATGTGCTGTACATTACAGTCTTGTATGTATTCAGTAATTCTTCTAAGGATTTGCCTTCCTGGAATACCTGGTTTATCAGTTCTTTAGGTTATTGCTCACAGTTCTTACCGTATTTTTGCAATTTATTTTAACTTGCATGAAGCTCTGACAGCCTACTTGATGTGCACTACAGTAATTGCTTTTCAGCTACCACATGACATGATTTCTTGAATGATCTATATGTTGAGTGTTAAGTCATAATTGCACGGAGTTCTGTTCAAAATAGAAGAAATTGCTGCTTGTCTATGCAGTCGTCCTCCATATTTGTACTCTGTGTACTGTAATTAAGGGTTTCTGAAGAGGATAGAACTGAGAAGAAAGCACTGGATAGAACAGAGAGAAATGTATTTCCATTGGGAAAGCACGTCTTTTAATGTAGTTTGATTTTGAAAAGAAGTCTTACAGCACTAACTTCACACCTGATTCCACTATTGTACCTACAGTGTGAGCCAGCCACACTGATAAACAGATATGATCCTTTTGTCCGCAGTAGTACTCCCTGTTTCTTACTGCTACAGTTAGTCTTAATTTTTCCCTGTAAGTCAGTTGTTGAAGAACTTGTCATAGCACATGGGATGTGAATAAATAATGGGAAGACAGGAGAGCATGATGAGGTTAAAGGTGTTAGGATAGGTTAGGTTTGCAGAGTGAAAGCAGGCTTTGTTTGTAAACTTTGTTTGAGGCAGCCTCTCAAGTTTTGTAGCTGAAGCTGTCCTGGTATAGTTCCTGTTGTAGTTATGTCATGAGTTATACATCAGTTTTTGCCTGTGATGGTATTTTTTTAATTGGATTTGTTCTCTGATTGAGGTCATGATATGACTGGTCAGAGAGGAAGCAGAGGTAGATGCTTTGTGAGAGTTAATTAAGCCTTAAATCAGTGATGACACCAAAGAGAGATGCATGTGGAGTCATTCCATCTGACATCAGAATCTTTTTTACTTTTTTCTTAAAACAAGCCACTATTCCATAAAGTATTTCTGATGGATTTTAGTACTGTTCATCTAAAATTAAAAAAATATAATCATAAACCAAATATGTTATTAGAGATTTTTAAAATAATTTTTACAATTTGCCCACTTTTAGCAGCAAATTATGCAATCAATTTAATAAATACTATTTATCCCTCCATATTCTTAGTAAATTTTCCTAGAAGACCAAATGGAATTATGGAGCCATTTTTGTTTGTTTTCATTTACACTTGGGATGTACTGAATGGATTTGGGTGTTTAGAGAAGGGGCTTGTTAGTTGCGTGGTGAGGTGTGGTTTTTGTCTTGGGTTTTTGGGGGTGAGTGTGTGTTGAGTTTTTTGGTATCATTTGCTTATTTTTCACATTTACTGTCAATACTACTCTCTGGAATTCAAAATCATATGGTTACTATTTCCTGTGGACAAATAGATGGATTTTATATTGCTGTGTTCTGAGTAGACAGGACTTAATCCATTTGTTTTGTCTGTAATAAATGTATTTTAGATTTAACTGACACCTGTTTTTATTCTCTTACACTGCGATGTACTGAAACAGTATTTTGATGAACCTTATAATGACTGAGCTGAATGATAAACTTAGATTTGAAGGAGAGCCAATTTTTAAAAGATTTATTAAAATGTTACTTCATTCTCGATTGAAGTTTCTAAGCAGTATTCTTCTGTTGGTAGTTGAAAACAAGTTCACTGTGAATATTAAACACAGTCATTCCAAGAGCAAGCCAGTAATAAGGCATAATGTTTATTCTTGTCTTTCTTGAATCCAGATTCTGTTATGAACCACCAGAAAAGAGGGCTTTTAGGGTTTTTTCCCTCTAAAATTTAGAGAGCTGAATGACTGCCATCCTCAAGAAGTTCAAAAAAACCAGACCAAACACATAACCCCTTTTGTTTGATTTCCTGTGGGTATGTGTTCAGCGTCTTCTTCTGTTGTGGAATTTGTGTTCTTGTGCTGCTTGCAGAAGTGCAGATCTTGTTGGATGGAGTAGCTTGAAACCTGTAGGATGGTCTGAAAATGTCAATCTTCTGCTCTGAATGTGTGGTACTTCAGTAGGGGACAGAGGAAAAAGTACAGATAAGTTGGTATAACAAATCTGTGGTTTAGATGAGGATTCTGGGGTGGCTGGTTGTTGTTGGGTTTTTTTGTTGGTTTCTTTTTAGTAAATGAACCCATGCATTAATGTGTAGCTTAATATGAATTTCACAAGCAGCAAAAAAATAATGGGGAAAGGGAGTTCTTCAGGAGCCATATGGAGAAAAAAAAATGAAAAAGCATGCAAGCTTGTGTGGCTTGTGAACTTCTTCAAGTTTTATTGCAACCATCTGTGTAGAGTTACCACCTTCCTTTTGCATAGAAACTGGACTAGGGTGACACAATGGTTCTTCTGATCCCACCAATACACATCTTAGTTATTTAGGACTGGCAACTAAAAAAAAAAAAAACCAACCTACAACGCAGAAAAAAAAGACATATTTTAATGCTTGATAAGCATTGTACTTGGCTGTGATCCAGTATGCATGCTGTAGCTGATGCATTCAGGTCTGAGCTTTTTATTCTAACAATATGTGTAAACTTGGCTTTGCTGCAGTGACAGATTCAATGTGTGAACTAAATTCAGCTCAAATCAGCAAGGGGTGTGTGGTGGTTTTGTGGTTTATCTTTTTTTTAATTTTGGTTTGTGGTTTTGAGGCTTTTGGTTGGGTTTTTTTAGTTAAAAACTTGCACATTGAATTGAGCTGTTAGCCCATATGATGCGTTTTGCTATCATAGTTAATATGCTATTAAGCTGTTGTGAAATAAAGTAGTGTTGCCCCTGTATAGAATCTTCTGTTTCTTTGTAATTTATCAGAGTGAAAAACTTGTAGCTTAGCTGATAGATCTGGGTTTTGGGAGGAGTGGTGGAAGGGAGACAACTTAGATTTTTGTCACTGAATATGTGTTAGTTTTTAAGCCTACAAGCTCTCAGAGTTTGTTTGTTCAATTATTGAAGAGAGTCTAAAATCTGCAGAAAATGAACATTTTACTGTAGTTAACTTTTAGTGAGGGATCAGGATATTAATTTTATTAACAGTGTAAATTTTGTACACCTGGTATTAGAAAGTTACTGTAAGAAAAAACATTGAACTGAACTAATGACTGACCCATAAGTGACTTTTAATCATGGAATCATTAAAGTTGAAAAGGACCTCTGGAATCCTTGAGTCCAGCTGTTAAACTGACACCATTGTGTCCGCTCTGTCCCAGACCCTTCCTCATCCCCATTGCTCTTCTCTGAACATGCTCCAGCACATTAATGTCCTTGTGTTCAGTTTTGGGCCCTTACTACAAGATTCCAGGTGTGGCCTCACCGGTGCTGAGTACAGGGAGCCTATCACTGCCCTGCTCCTGCTGGCCACACTATTGGTGATACAAGCCTGGATGCCATTGGCCTTCTTGGCCACCTGGGCACACTGCTGGCTCATGTTCAGCCATTAACAAACCCCCAGGTCCTTTTCTACCAGACAGCTTCCCGGTCACTCTTCCCCCCAGCCTGTAGCACTGCATGGGGTTGTTGTGACTCAAGTGCAGGACCGGCACTTTGCCTTGGTGAACCTCATACAGTTGGTCTTGGCCCTTCAATCCAGCCTGTCAGATCCCTCTGCAGAGCCTTCTTGCCCTCCAGGAGATCAACGCTCCCACCCAACTTGGTGTCATCTGCATAGTGACTGAGAGTGCACTCAATCCTCTCATTCAGGTCACTGATAAAGGTATTAAACAGGACTGGCCCCAATACTGAGCCCTGGTGTACACCACTAGTGACTGGCTGCCAACTGGATGTAACTTCATTCACTACCACTCTGAAGTCAGACATCCAGGCAGTTTTTTATACAGTGCACCTGTCCAAGCCATGAGCAGCCAGTTTTTCCAGGCAGATGCTGAGAGAAATGGTATCAAAGGCTTTACTGAAGTCCAGGTAAACAGTATCTACAGGCTTTCCCTCATCCTCCAAGTGGGTTCCTTGTCACAGAACAAGATCAGGTTTTTCAATCAGGACCTGCCTTTCCTAAACCCATGCCGGCTGGGCTTGATCCCCTGGTTCTGCATGGTGCTGCATGTTGTCATTCAAGATGATCTGTTCTGTGACCTTCCTAGCACTGAGGTCAGGCTGACCGGCCTACAGTTCTGTGGATCCTCTTTCATCCCTCTTGTAGGTGGGCATCACATTTGCTGACCTCTAGTCAACTGGGACCTCGCTGGTTAACAAGGCCTGCTAGTAAATGTTGGAAAGTGGCTTGGTGAGCACTTCCATCAGCTCCCTCAAGACCTTTGGTTGGATCCGATTTGGCCCCACAGATCTGTGTGTGTCTTAGTGATGTAGCGGGTTGTTGATTGTTTCTCCTTGAATTACGCGAGTTTGATTCTGCTCCCCATCCCAGCCTTCCATCTTAGGGAACTGGGTACCAAGAGAACAACTGGTCTTACTATTAGTTGAGGCAAAGAAGGCATTAGGGACCTCAGCCTTTTTCTCATCTGTCACTGTGCTTCTCTCTGCTTCCACTAAAGGGTGGAGATTCTCCTTAGCTTTGCTTTGCTGCTAGTGCATTTATAGAAACATTTTTTATTGTCTTTAGCAGCATTAGCCAAATTAAATTCTGGTTGTGCTTTGGTCCTGATTTTCTCCCTGCATAACCTCACAACACACTTCTAGTCCTCCTGAATTGCCTGCCCCTTCTTCCAAAGGTCATAAACATCTTTTTATTGTGACTTCCAGCCAAATCTCTCTATTCAGCCAGGCCAGTTTTCCCCAGCAGCTCATCTTTTTACCGTGTGAGGATGGCCTGTTCCCACACCTTTCAGATTTCCTTCTGAAAGAACAGAGAATGTTCAGCCTTCCTTCACTCCTTTGCCCTTCAGTACAGCCTCCCAAGAGACTTTGTCAAGCAGGCTCCTAAACAGGCTGAAGTTTGCCTTCTGTAAGTCCAAGCTAGCAGTTCTCCTCATGCCCCTCCTTACTTCTCTGAGATTCGAAAACTGACATTTTGTGACTTCTGCACCCAAGATATCACCTCGTTATATCACCTGCCAGTCCCTCTCTGCTCGCGAACAGCAGGTCCAGCAGGATGTCTTCCCTAGTTGGCTTCTTCACCAGCTATGTCAGGAAAGTCTCTTCCACAAGCTCCAGGAACCTCCTGGACTGTTCACTCTCTGCTATGTTGTATTTGTATCTGATATGTTGAAGTCTCCTATGAGAACAAGGACTAGTCATAGTAAGACTTCTCCCAACTGCTTATAGAATATTTCATCTTCCTCTTCATCCTGGGTGGGTGGTCTACAACAGACTCCTACTGTGATATCTGCCTTATTGGCACAAAGCTATACTCAGTAATAATTTGATCAAAGCATGCTAAAAATAAAATGGTGAGGGGGGGAAAAAAGCTTTTACAAAAGCAGAGTGGTTTAGATTTAAAGAGAGATATTGATAAATATTCGGAGTTGCTCCAGTTTTAAGTGGGGTATTTAATAGTGAAACTATTGTACTTAGGCAAGACTTGGGTCTTTTGGAATTCTGACTGTTCCTGGTCTAGGTAAAATCAAAATGAGTATTTTCTGTTCTCAAAAGTTTTGGAAGAAGAGCTGTGAAAGCACAAGTCTAAGATGTTCTGATGGTCCATGTCAGTAGACTAAATCACAGAAAGTGCAAGCTTTATTAAGAAGGGTGAACACATAATTTTGTTCATAGCTGTAGCCACACTACATTCTTGCTTTTTTGTTTGTTTTTTGTGGCATTTTTGTTTTTCTTGAACATCTTGCAAGTGCTCGAAGCAGAGCTACCAGCAAAATAAAAGTGTAGAGAGTAAGGTACAAATTCATGCAGCAGGTCATATGAAGCAGGGCTTAGAGGGAAAATGAAACAGAAAGGAACTGAAAAATAATGTGTAAGTAATGATTTAGCTCGGTTTTAAATAGTAATGACAGTTTGAAATTTAAATTGCAGTCAATACAATACAGTATGTAGTACTTTTTAGTGGCAAAATTAGCATAATACTGCTTTATGTCCTATAGTAAAGTTAGGCTTGGTATGGAAGCCTGAGAGAAGGGATAAGCTGAGGAGTTTTTTTTGCTGTGGTTTATTTTTTTTTTCTCAGAAAATACAGGTGGCTGTTTTGTTTGCCATAGGCAAAGCAGAGTAATGAAGAATACTGTGTGTCTGACCAACAGGAATTGATGCAGGGAAAAAAGAAGCATGTAGCTACAGGTCTGCTACTAAGCATATTTCTCATGGTTTATTCTTGGAGGAAGTGGTACTAACAAAGAATTGGAGCCTGTATCCATTGTCTGTGTTCAGATATTCTACTAAACATTTAAAAGCACGAGTAAAGAGTAGTATTTTATACATTTTCTAAAGTTCAATGCTTTTCTAAAATATCTTCTTCTGTGTTCCTTATGTAGATAGTTACTGCAGTTGCGGTTCATCTCAGACATCAGAATAAAAAAATGGAAGTTGTTCCTTGCTATACACAACTCCTTTTTGATTTATGACTTGTTCTTCCAGTTGACTGGCTTGATTTAACTGCTGTCCTCTGTAAAACTAAAGTAAACTTGAATGTTTTAATTAACTGTCTTATTATATGATGATAGAGCAAATAGTTTCAGTGTATGTGTCCATTACAGAAAGATGTATTCAACTTGTCTGTGAACGTTTTATTCTCCCGTACGTATATAATCAGATATACAGTTCAATAGACACAATTTTTTTTTAATCAGAAGTCAGAATTGTAACACACAAGCATATTGTAGGAAATAAATGCCATTAAAATTCTCATTGTCCAGTACAGAATTTCAATGACTAACACATCCTTGGAATGAAAAATTATAGCAGTGTTAGATATTTTATGTAAATCCTGTCAAAGAATTTGTATAGCATGAAATTTCTTTCAAAGTAGAAATTATCAGGTGTGCCTGTGATCTAAAGGTTGTAGTTCTGGTTCTGGAAGTCTTTGTATTTTAAGATACTTCATGTGGTTTTTAATAGTCTTTACACAGTAACTATGCAGGTTTGCCAGTGTGTCGAAATCAGAAAGGGAGACTATATATCTCAGTCGAAAGTTTTATGCACTTTTTTTATCCATTGGTTGTGAGCTATTTTTTGTTTCTAGTAGTAACACATATGCCATTGATGGTAATGTCACCCAGTAACAACAGGAGGGAGACAGTAAAAATTAATTACTTTAATTTCCTTTTTTAATACTTCTCTGTTTCAGCACAGAAGCTTTTTGATTGTATGCTTAATTGAAGCCAGGTTTTTAGAGACTGAATACTGCCTTCTCTAGTGAATGATTTGGTATTAATAGTACTAAGATTGGTTACCAGAAGTCTAGTATTTTAACACTTTTTTTCAGTCTGCTTCCATTTGATGAATCCATTTTTATTCCAAGGTTATATTTTACTTCATTGTGAGAAACGTATTTGGAACAGTAATGTGGTAAGGCATCCTCTGAAAGAAAAGGGGAAGGGTCAAAAGGAGAATTTCTTTAATTGATGGCTTATAGCATGGTATTCAGAGGCAACCAGGGAATTTCTATTGGCTGTGGCAGATCAACCCCTTTTAAAGAAAGCCTGTGTTTATTTTTGGTTTGGGTTTGACCTCTGATTAAGTCCATCAGTAATTATTTTCTCTGCAAATGTGTCAGCAGTGTAAAAGAAATTGGCAGTTAAGATTGAAAAAGCTCAAAGTTGTGGCAGGGTTGTTTCTAAAAATAGTTATGTAGTCGCAGTTGTTTGGTTCTGTGTGCGAGGTGTCTTGTGTGTGTTAAGTTATTTAAATAGAGTTCATACTAAATAACTTCAGTTTTCTGTGACATTGCAAGCCTTGGAACTCTTTACTGGTTGCTCTTGCAAATCAAAATCGCACAACTTGGAAATGAACATACAGTTGTTTTTACTAGTTAATTGGATTTTAGACTGCACAAACAAATCCAACCTGGCTAAAAAATTCAAATTATGCCCTTTTAGACAGACACACTTTCCAGCTACAGCCAGAGAATTTGGAAACAGTTCGGATGTCTGTCACCTAGTTGATCTTCTGGAGAATGTAATCCATGAATTTCGCTATTGACAATATATACATTTCTTTTTAACCAATACTGCTCTATTAAATGTTTACTTCCTGTGAAGTCATGCAAAGACCATGCAGGAGAAACTGCATGAAATGGGGAGGACAGGATTCCAAAATTAATTTCGCTTTTGAGAGATCAGACAGAATATTGGAACTGTTTTATGAGAGAAACAAAAAAGTAATTGAAAATAATTGGAAATAATGTTTAACATTAATTCCTTCCTGTGTTGAAGGTGTAAACATAGTATTGCTTTTAATCCTCAAACTTCAGAGAACTGAGGCTGCTAAAATACAAAGACCACTTTAATTAGGAAAAAGAAAAAACAACAAAAAGCTTGAATACTTAATTGGAAGTGAGACTTGATATTTTCTTTTCTTGAAAATAGTGAGAGAACATCTGATAGATAAAAAATGTTTCCCTGCAGCCTGTAAAGGCAGCAGTTTGTATATTGACTTAGCTTTCCAAAGTCAACGCAATCTATCTAAATACCTTGTAAAGCCAATTTTAACTGGCATACAGGAATTAGTTTGAAACTTGCCACTTTCTGTGGAGTTAATTAATAACATTTAAATCAAAACCAAGTTAGTTACTTCATAGCTGTTTGTGGTAGAGAGAGGCAGTGAGTAGATTAAATTTGAGACCTACTTTTCTTGACAGGGATTTCATAACATTTCCCGCCCAGTACTGTACTTGTCTTAGGCTTCAAAGAAGTGCGTTTGTCTGTAGTTCCGTAGCTTGAGTAATGATCTGTT
>VYZS01064225.1:0-11753 GCA_013400695.1 Neodrepanis coruscans
CTGGGCCCCGCGGCCGCATCCCGCCGAGGTCCCAGTTATAGCGGGTTTGGATCCGTTATCCCGATTGGACGGCGGCCGCAGTGCCCCCTTGGCACGCCACGGGCGGGCGGGAGCCGGGGCCGGCACCGGCGCAGCCTTAATGCGGGTCGGCTACTGGGGGTTCCTTGGTTCGGAGGCGCACTTCTGTCCCCGCTGCCGCCTGTGCCTTATCCCGGTGCGAGCCCCATTATCCGCCCTGGGGATTCGCCCAGAGCTCCCACCCCGTGAGGTGCTTTCTTTGGCCGAGGACCGTGTCCCCGGGCCGCGCTGGGCAGCGGCGCTGCTTGCGGCGGGTGCGGGGGTTGCTCGGGCGCCGCTGCCGCGGCCCCTCCAGAACCCGTCGCCAGCCCCCCTCCGACGGCGGGATGCGGGGCGGTGCGGGACATCCGGGGTTAACCGAGAGCTGCTCCACGACGGCTCGGCCAGAGGTTTCCAGCCGCCCCTCTGCAGCGGGAGAGGGCACTGTTGGTCCAGCAGGACAGACTCGGTTAGTGTTTCCAGGTTTCCTCCTCGAGTGTAAGGGGAATATCGGAATTTAACACTTGTAAGAGTCAGTGTAAAAGGTTTATCTTGGGACCAAACGTCCAGTCCAGCTTGCCTGGACTGAAGAGCTTGAATCCGTGGTTCCAGAGCAGTTTTATTCAGTAATTTTTATTCAGACGAGCAGGTGTTTGCTAACGGGTAGAGCTGGGGAACTCGCTGGTATCCCGTATAAAAGACCCTAAGAGACGATGTGCGAGACCTTGCCACAGATTTTGAAGTTAACAGCTCATTGATTAAAAACTCTTGCAGATCGGATCCTCCTCCATGTTAGTTTGGGAAAGCCGTTTTTGAAAGTAAACTAAACGCCCTGGTGCATCTGGTATTAGTTGGCTTTGCTGACTGTCTTCCTGTCTCCACAGATGTACTGTGCTACGTTATCTATGTACCAGTGAGGAATTTACGAAAGTGGAGGTTGTTCATTTGTCAGAAGTCGCCGTTGTGCATACCGTGATCATTCCCCAGATGTATATCCAGAATGATAGACTTTTTCCCCTCCAGACTTTTCTTCCCGCACCCCCCCCCGCCGCCCCCGAAATCTGTTATCCAGAAACTCGTATAGCTCTTTGAGTGGTTTGAGTGGTGCCTTACCGAAGGGAACAGGGCAACTGTTGCATTTCTCGCTGATGCAAAGGACAAAGGTCCTTTCATACCTCATGTGAAAGGGAAGAAATAGTGCCAGCATTTCTGACCTGATCCTGTCGTAACCAAGAGAAAGGCCAGGTAAATTCAGGCTTAATTCGGGTTGTCAGATTACTGGAGTTACCTAATGTGTTTGCCGTTGTTATCCGAGAGGTGAGTTACCATGCTGGTTGCCAAAGATCTGTGGATAAAAACATTCCCTTCACGGAAGTGAAAGGTCACCCGAAGGTGCCTGGAGTAGGTGGATATGGTTTGAAATGTGCCGGATTGCTGCGACATAAGGAGCTGTGGGTTGTATGTGGGTTTTCCGAGCATGATGGCTGTATGAGTAAGTCTTAATTAAAACTAAAGCAGTAAAACTGCGGATTTGGAGATCTTATTTGGGCCAGATAGTGGATGTGATGTCATTGTGGTTTTAAGGGCAGCCATATTTGACTGAGATTGACATAAAAAAGCGGCTGGACTGGTTAGATTGCTGGCTTCTGCTGTGGTCAAAATATGAATAGATTGACTTTTTCTGCTCTACTTTTTATGCATGTGAACATGAATTCCTTCAGGTTCTTATCTTTTTTCCTCGTATTTGGATTGCTTTTTACTGTAGGCTGTGTTGCCTAAAGGAAAAATATAATCAAAAGGAACCAGGCTCTTACCATCTGAGGTTTGAATGAACTTCTGCAAAATTACTTTAGTGGATTTTGGTAACTTCACTAGATGTCCTCTGTTGTCTGAGTTTACTGTAGTTGAAGATTGTGTGAGGCAAAGTCTTGGTGCACATGTGGGGTCTGGTTTAGGAGTATAGCTGCTGTCTGGAGCAAGCAAAAGCATTGTCAAAAGCATTCTAAAGTTGCAGCTTTGAGTCGTAGTTCAGTGAAGAGGATTTTGCCTTAACCTGGGAGATGTATGGATCTAAGATTTGTTTAGATCTTTAGATTTTGTGGGTGAAGTTGTGCTTTTGACAGTGGTCATTGTGTCCTAATCAGTGCCTTTTTTTTTGTTTTAGGCAACTGTGAAAACTTTACTGACTGCAATTCGTGTATTGGTAATGTCACAGATTTAACTGGTTGCAAGTGGATCAAATGTGAAGGTAAGGATGAACACTCAGTGCAGATCTTTCCTGTGCCATTGGTAAGAAAACTTACCTGTCTGACCGTTCAGGAATTCTCTGGCAGTCGCACTGCCACCACCAGAAACTTTCACTGTCGAGACTGAAGCCCCTTCCTGCCGGGCTGCTCTAGTGACCCGACAGGGTGCTCCACTTGACTCCCCACACTCACAGTCAGTCCTTACCCTTCCCAGAGTCCCGCATGTTAATTTATTCAAGGTTCGGAAACTGCTAGAGCTGGATGCTTTTGAGGAGAGACCCTCAACAAAGCAATCGCTGGGCACTTATACCCTCATAGTCTTAAATGGGCCATAATCTGGGGTCGTCAGCTCCGGCGGTGTCTGTGAGTGCCCGGTCCCCTGGAGGCTGGGCTGCAGATCCCCTTGTCCTTTGTTATGCAAAGTGTCGCCAGTTCGCTGCCTCTTGCCTGGGGCTCCCGCCAGAGTTCAGCCTGCAGCTCACCCCGCAGAACCTTAAACCTAACTAGACCTACTTCATCTGGGTTGATGTTCGTGCTTCGTTTTGTTTGATAACCTAATGAAGCGTTAACTCATAATTTGCATCTGTCGTTCAGCTCTCTTCACCTGAGAACTTAAAACGTTTGTGTTCAAAACACGCCTAGATTTTTAAGGCTTCTGATTTAAATTTTTGCTAAAATGCACTTGGTTCAGAATGGTTTGAGGACAAACTAGTCACTTGTATGTGCTGTTAAGGAGTCATGAGTGGATTCTGACATGCAGGCACAGCTCTGTGCTTCTGTCCCTTTTGAGATTTTGTCAAGGACCTGGTGGTCACTACTACTACTCCTCAACTAAAGTGCAATAAAGGGGGAGCAGTCCATCAAATAAGATTATTTAACAGCAGTGTTCCTAAAACTAAGAATTGCAGCCCACCGAAGGGAACATGACAGAATCAAAGAAGCATGAGCTGATCTCATTTAGAGCCTTATTTTTCCAGTTGTAGGTGAGTTGGATGCAACTACATTTAGGTGACCTCTGGAGGAGATGAAATTGCTGTTGACAAATTCATACAAAAACTACATAAGCACTCATCGGGTGGATTATTTGTTACTTCTTATGTGAGGTAGAAACATAATAAATTGAAAGAATGGCTTGACTGTAATAGTTATTTTAGTAGCACTTGATTGTATATGACTAAGTAAGGGTATATATGAAGGTTAAGATGCTTTGGAACTAATGAAATCAATTTTGGATTCAAGTTGTCCTTCAAGAAGGTCTTAGTTTTACATGTGGTGTGGGATCAACAGGCACATACTGCAAACACCCAAAAGCTTCTCTGAGAAAGCGGTTGAAATCTCAGTCAAGGGAGAAAGGTATTATGCAGGCAGAGAATAAGAAACTTATGTCTTCAACAATTTCAAGGTCAAGGACCAGTTTGAAAAGCTGGAACTAAGTTTTGCTTGGGTATAGAATTTTTTAAGATGGTAAGATACTTTTTTATGATGCTACCATAGAGATGCAAAATGGGTAACTTGGGAAATGCCACAAATAGTAGAAACACAATTAAATTTTTTTGACTCTGAAGAAAAAACATTGAGCTAAACATTGAGCTGTACCGTTAGAGCAAAATGTGTAAGGAACTGGGTAGAGAAACTGTAGTGAAATAAAATACTAAAACTTCTTTAATTATCCATATAATACTGAAGTCCTATATATTAAAGTAGCTGTCTTGGCTAGCAGACGGTGTTTAGTTTGTCCTGTGAACAGTTAATAGTATCTGGGAACAATGTCTCAAGCACTTTAAACTTCAGCTACTATAAATATCTTGTTTCTTCTTTTTTAGCTGAAAGTGTACTTGAAAAGTGTATAAATGAAACAGAAGCTACAGCTACAGAGCGGGAGCAGTTTCGTGAAACCGTAAAAGAATGTTCTCGTAAGTATTTAGATACTCAGCTTTCACATTGCTTAATGTGAGGTAGTTGTGTTTACAACTCCTTTGTTTGTTGGCCTTTGTATATGCCTTGTACAAGTATGAAAACAAGCTCTTTGCTTCCTGCTTAAAGGTATGTGATACTAAAATGCACAATTTTTTTGTGCATTCAGTGAACCGCTTCTTGTTGCTGTTTCAAGAAGTCTGACATATTTTAGTAGACTCATCTCTGGCTACTGCCTGGCTTCCTTAGTTTAAAATGGATGTTTCACCTGCTAAGTCATCTGAGATGCAGTAAATAGGAAGAACTTATGAACTTTCCATTTTTAATTGTTAACTAGCACAACCCTTCATGCAGTTCTGAAACACAGGGTCTGGAATATAGAACTGTGTAAGATAAATCCTTCATGCTAGGGATGTGCTTGTTGCATATCTACTTCAGGCTTATAATTTGTGCTTGCTGTGCAAAGCATATTCGCAGGATGTTAATAATTTATATTAGATCTTGAATTTCACTTATGTGGAAGCCCCTCAATTTTAGCTTTTCTGAAAGCTGACAAGAAATGGACTTTTAAAACCAGAAAATCCTATTTTAGATCTAGAGCAGCAAATGAGAATTCTGAATAATCTTGTCTAGATGAATTCAACAGTGCTACTAAAGAGGCTGATGCAGACCAACTGAGATGAAGCTTCCACGCTGCTATGGGCTATCTTGTGGTGGTGGCAGCCAGTCAGAAATCATACCTTTTGACTTGGACTTGTGTGTTGTTTCTAAAATTGTTACAATCACCCCTTAATCGGGAGTGCTAAAAGTACCATTTTTTAGTGCTTTCCAAAAAGACCATTCTGTTACAATGCCTTATTCTGTATCAAAGAGAAGTGTTTCTACAGTCTGCTTCTGTTAAGCTTTAAGTGACATTATCAGGTTGCTGTATTTTAGTTTCTGCATATTCAAGGAAACTAATTGTCACTCTCAGTAGGGTATCTTTGCAGGTGTGAGAGGAATCTCTATATCTTAGGGACTCTTACTTGTCACAACTCAACAGTACATTCAGGGACTGACGTGGAAAACTGTGTATCACTTTTTAGCCTACTTCTGTAGAAACAGTTGGCTATGTTTTCCCACCATGCTGAATTATGTTCAAAATGAAAATAACTCCATTTGAATGAGCCTAAGTATTAAAAGCTTCTGGGCATAATGGTATTTCAGCAGGAGGCTTGCTGATGTGTCAGCATATGATTAAGCAATAGTTTAGATAAGCTGTCTATATGTGATTAACTCGGATAATGCAGTAAATTGCAGAAGGCGTCAGAATTCTGCATTTTGAGAGTTGTGAGTTGGGGTTTTTTTATACAATACGTACTGAAGCTGAGAGCACCTACATCCAGCAACGATGAAGTCTTGGTTTTCCTTTTGTTCTGATTCAGTTGTCTACCCACTCTGATTTATAGTTGAACTTGATAGGTCAGGTTCAGATTAAGTTGCAGTGAGTTTGGGAAGCAGTACTGTACCTAGTTCCCTATTGTGTAGAGCATGCACAGTTTATGCTTGTACAGTAGGGCTCCTCTCACTCCTGTTTGATTTGGGGAATCATGAGTTGCAAGTTGAACGCTGGCTTGATTGGACTGTCTGTGACAAGATATTTTATGTATTTACTCATGTAACTCTTGATGTTAGTATGGTGAATTCAACTACCTTGTAATTTCGAGCTAATACTATAATACAAGTCTACTATATAAAATAGTAATCTCCTATAGAAATATGAAAGCCGTGCCTGCTGTTGTTGTTGGGTTGTTTTTTTAGTTAAATACCATCATTAATCTCTTTAATGTAATTGTTTTTTCATAGCTCCTACTGTTGCTCCTTCACCATCTAATGTTACTGCTTCCAATACTACTACACCACCTTCCAATACTACGCAGTCTTCCAATGCTACCACAACATCTTCCAGTGCTACCACAGCCGGTTCTGCTACCACAGCTCATACTTCTATAGGTAATACAATAGGACTAATCCTAGAATGGCAGTAAACTAGGAATAAAATGAAGGACAAGGGCTGTAGTAGCTTGACTACTAAACATCTGATATACAGAATACATAAATGATTCCCAGGTTTGGAAGATGTGGATTTTAAAAAAGTCTTGATTGTGTTGGCAAGAAGTATTTTCTCTGCTAAAAATTGGACCAGTGGTAATTGTTTGAATTAGTCATTTCCACTAGTCATGAATTCTTAGGAGTTTTTTTTGTTCAATATTTTCTCTGCTGTCTTAACAGTGAAGTTCTTAAAAAAATCTTAAAAAGCATCTGCTGATCAAGGGAGCTGGGAGGTAACAAGTTAGTACTTGAGTAGTTTCTGAACAGCCTCATGGTGCAGTAGGGTGAAGTTTGGCTTTGAGTAAACCTATGAATTTTGGCACTTGTCCCAGACTCATAGTGGAATACTGATTCATTTTTAGTAATACTAGTCTGTAGGGGAAAAGGGGAATGGTCAGAGACCCAGTGTTCTGGCTTAATAATGAAACAGTTTTTAGGAGACAGTTTTAGCTATAGGTGAGTGGTTTTATTCCAGTGATGACATTCACAATGTTTTGGGGACAGGAAGAGGAGTGTAAATGTCCTGTCTAGAGATACTACATTAAGTAGTTTTTTTAGTACACTTAATACTAACTGATTTGAAGGGCTGCTTAATGAAAGTTCTTTATCTTGGTGCAGATTCTAAGTTGTCTTGAAGCAGCTGTCTTGATTCTTGTTCAAATACCAGCATTATATTAGTGCTTGAAAGAAAAGTGGGTTTGTCTGAATGAAGAATCACTGTCTGATCTTCAGGGTCAGAAATATTTGGTTAACAATGGTATGCAAGTTTGAAAATAATCCTTGTTGCAGAAACTTGGCTTAGTGCCATGCAGCTGAACACCTAAACTGCATGGGATACAGTCTGAGGGCAAACCTTATCCTTGTTAAAACAGAACAAGAAAAGTCATTTGCATAAGAACTTCTCTGTGCAAATTTTGCCGTTGAAGTTTATGGTATGCACATATTGTCTTCTCTCAAACAGCTAACGTCACCAATGCAACTACACATGCTCCTGTGCCTACAACTACTGTTACTTCACCTACCACAACACCCACTGCTACAGGTAACTGCTACTACTGGTGTAACTAAAGTATAAAATACTTAGAAATCGGTGTTGCTTTGAAAGTATTATCTTGAAAGACTTACCAACTGATAACGTTAAAGAGGTATTACTGTGTCTGCTGTTGTCACTTCTAACTTCATTTTGTTAAGGTGATGTACGTACAAAGCAATGTATTGGCCTGCTAGTCAGAGCTAGAAAATAGAACTACAATGATGGAAAAAAGCTAAAGCATTTTATTTCCAAGGCAGTCCTAAATATGCCATTTCGCGAAAAACTCTCACAAAGCAAAGCTTTTTAAAATTGTCTATCAGCAGGTAGCTTTTACTTCCAGACTCATATTTGTTGTGATTTCAGCTGATTTCTTTAAGCATAACTCTTGGGATAAAGTACAGTAGATGGAAGATAAATATTTTTGAATTTAAGCAAACAAAAACCTGAAGCAAGGAGCAGAGACTGGAAATGTTGTGTCTTGAATATGAGCATATCAATAATAAACTTCTCTGTAAAAGGAGGAAGACTTTGGCTTTTTGAAATATAAAGCTCAGCTGGATATTGCTTCGTATTCAGGTCCAGAGCAATTTATCTATAAGCTCTAGCCTTGTAACAAACAGCATTTAATCAGAATGTCAGTATCACTAGTATAAATGCAGATGTTGATGTATCTTTACGTTTGCTTATTTTTCTTTTTACTGTTGGTGTTTTGATGTTTTGAGTAATCTTAATACAAGGAAGCCAGCACTCAAATCTGTAAAACTGTTGTGAACATTATGCACTTACAATTTTTCATGTGGTGTCTAACAGGTTCAAGTACTACTGTGACTCCTACACCTGCTTCACGCAAATCTACATTTGATGCTGCAAGTTTCATAGGTGGAATTGTCCTTGTTCTGGGTCTGCAGGCTGTTATTTTCTTTCTGTACAAATTCTGCAAGTCAAAAGACCGAAACTATCACACGCTTTAGGACCTGCCACTTTATAATGGACTAGTAGCCCAACACCTGTAGTTCACTGAACCAAAATATTTTCTGTTGCTCTTGGAAGACAGCAGTTCATAATATCCTTTAAATCTCTGAAAGAAGACTTTAAATGAATATTTTTGCAACATGATACTTGGCAAGAGGTGATATGAATCTCTTCAACAGGATTACTTGCAATATGCTGCATGGGTTCTAATGGCTGTTTTATTTTCCTTTAGTGGCTGCTGCTGTGGACATTTCTTGATATGCCAAATGTAGACATTCAGAGATTCTTATTCAGTGGCAACACTGTCAAGTAGACAATCTTATGTGACTTATTGTGAAGGCAATTTAATCAACATTTGATACAGTATCCATTCAGCTTTATCAAGATGTGAATTATTGGTGACTGACTTCAGGGAGTGAAATACCATTTCTACTAGCTTATGGCTCTTACAGCATGTTGCTAGAAGGATGGACAAAAATGTAGAATTAGATAATGTCTGAACAGAATAACATAACCCTTTTCTGTTTTTACATGAAAATAGAAGTTGCTTCATAAAATACTTCATTCCAAACAGAATTGCTATGCCCTTTCTAATAAATGTTGAGGGTGGATGTAGGGATAATTCTTCTAATAGGGAAATAAATATTAGTGCCTTAAAAGACTAAATTCCAGTAGGCTGCAAATGTGTCCCACATATCTCAAAGATAAATAAAACTTTTAAGTGCTAGCTTTACATAGGAAAATAGAATATATATGACTTGAGCATTCCAGTTTAAAAAAAATTTCACTAGAATAACTGCCCCTTATTGACTTTGTTTTAGAATGAGGGCATGGTACAGTGATGTTCTGCTACAAACAAGCTTTTTGTTGTTTACCTTTTGTTCTGGCCTAAAAAGACCAACCATAAAACTAGTGATAAAATTCAGTTCACTCTCCATATAAAAAGGCAACAACTCACATTTATAGTTGAAGTACTGATGTTTGGGAAATCCTGAGGTTTTTATTATTCAAATGCTTCTTAAACTCATCGCAGTTAATTTCAGGGGTTTGGATTGGTTGTTTTTTTTTCTTTTTTACCCTACTGTATGTCTACTTGCTGAAGGAGCAATTAAGGGGAGTTCAGAGGATCTGCTGATCTGATCCCAGTCAGAATTGCTGTAGTCCTGGAACTGCAGGCTACAGCTTTTTTTTTTTCCTCTCCACCCTTTCTTGCATCAAGTTTGTGTTGCCCTGCAGTGAACTGGTTAAGGAAATCTACTCAGCCAGATAGTTTGGGTTTGGTTTTGTTTTTTTGTTTTTTTTTTTCCCTTGGGTGGATTAGCCATGTGATGAGTATCAAAGGTACATCATCTTCAATGCAGACTAACTTGAGCACCTGTGAAAATAGACTTACAGGAAAAATGGAAATAAAGATAAAATCAGGTGGTGGATATAGCACATAATGCATAGCTTCTGATGATATCCCTTAATCATCAATTTTGGGATAATCTGTAGTACTGTCTTACTAGCTCTGACTTGACTAGAATTTGGCAGTCAGTACAAAACAGTATCAATAACAGGTACCTAGTCATGGCAGTGGAACTTGAAATATAAAGCAAATTAAGTGCACTTCAGTTGGAAACTTAAAGTGTGCAGTGTTGCTTTCTTCTGTTCTTCTAGTTTGAATGGCATTGTTTCTATTGTGCTACATAGAAAACTCAAATGCTACAAAATGCAGAGGTTACCAGTACTGTATCTTTTGAGTTCCTTAGCTTTAGTTTTGTTTAGAAAACCAAGACAATCAGCTCAGGTTTATGAAAACAGCAGTGAGCAGCCAGTTTCCAGTAACAGAATATGTGTGAGTTAGATGATTTATCCTTGGCCTTATTGTGAAATCATTTAAATCTGTCCTTTCCCTATCTAAGAACTATTTTACTACATTTATTTTTTTCAAATTATATCCATTAGCTTGTATTCTGTGCTTTGAACTGAACCAAATACTCTTCTAAAGTATAACAGTTTGGGTTTAGCTCAGCAAAGCAAACTATGCCTAGTATATAATTTTTGGCCTCAAAGGGCTCTCTTTTGGGAAACTTGCAGGGAAGTCTCACAGAACACTTCATAGCATGGAAAACATTGCCACAAAAAGAATTGCTCTGTAAAATGTTGCTGAAATGCTTATTCATGAGCTATGCTGATCCTGATTTAGGTTGCTGATAAAGTATGCTGGTAAAGCAAACTAAAAATATTTAAAGTGCCTTAAAATTGCTTAATTGTTTGCCTCAAATTTTGTTTAAAACGGGAGAAGGGATACCTTGCCTTAGTTACTAAATTTTTTTGTGGCGCCAGCAATTGCTATTTACGAAGACTTTAAGAAACCCAGGATCTGTGACAGATGCCTATCTGAAAAACTCAAGTTTGTGCTGTATTGATTTAGTCATGTTCTGGAAGGCCTGCACTACGCACCTCTTGCTCATTAGCCTTGCCAGCAAGGTGTAATTCCACAGGTTAGAGTAGTGGCTGGAGTTGTTTCCCATTTACTTGTTTGGGTGGGGGGGAAAGGGGAGGCTGGGTTATACATCTTCACCATGTGCTTGGCTGCCTCACCGTTGAAAGGAGTTACTCCTCTGTGAAATGGCAGTATCAGCTGATCTGTGCTGTCGACTAGCAAAAAACCTGAAGTAACAACTTGCAGTTTTTCTTGGCCTTGTGTTTTGAAGTGGAAGGTAACTTATAGATCTGTACTTGTACTTGCCCGTAAATCAGTTTTAGGCATTGAATTGTAGTGACTCTTCGAGTTATCTGGCTTTTTCTTGAGTCCAACTTGTTCAAATATGCTGTTACCTTTTGAATGTTCTCTGCAAGTGTTGCTGTTAAAGTTTGTATGTTGTCTTCAGTAGAAGAAAACTGAAGCAGTTGTAATCGCAAAACCAAATTGATAAATAAAATTTGTTGAATGAAATTCTACTTGTAAACTTTCTTTAATGTGGGCAATCCCAGAGGAGACTGTGCTTTGCTGACCTTTTGGACATAAGAGCTGTTTTCCATAGGAATTGAGAAACACTAGGGCAAAATGTAAAAATGAAAGTTTTAAAGATTGTTAGCTCTCCTAAACACACTATTAACTTTGCATGTGGTATGTGCAACAAAACTGATTTCAGGTTTGGAAGTCATCTCCCAAAGAATTTTTTTTGCGTCATGTTTTTCCCATGTTGGCTTAACTCTGTTTTTTACAAAAAGCCGGAGAACAGCAAGGCATTTATGAAGTGTTCCACTTACAACAATCTATAAGGCTTAATACTCTTCAGTTGCAAAGCTTACAATACTGGATGTTGGGTTGAAGAGGGGCTGCTGTCTGTGGTTCCACAGGGGCTGTTACAACTAGCATGGAAAAGGTATTTGTCGTGGGGCTAAAAAATGAAAGTTAAAAACGATCAAGCCACGGTACGGCGACTGCCTTG
>VYZS01064225.1:13271-40421 GCA_013400695.1 Neodrepanis coruscans
CCACACTCTGGGCACTTTGTGGCAGGGAGGACAGTCAGAATTTCTTCCTAATACCTAATCTAAATCAACACTCTTTCAGTTTAAAGCCATTCCCATTTGTCCTGTCGCTATGTGCCCTTGTAAAAAATCACACTCCAGTTTCCTTGGTATCCTCCTTTAGGTAGTGGAAGGTAGTATAAAGTCTCCCCAGAGGTTGAACAGTGCCATCTCTATCAGCCCATCTTCATAGGAGAGGTGCTCCACCCCCCTGGTCATCTTTGTAGTCCTCTAGATTCACTCCAACAGGTCCACATCCTTATGGAGAGAGAGATGCAGTATTCCAGGTGGGCTCTTACAAGCCTGCACGAGCAGGGTACAGAGTGAGAATCACTTTCCTTATCTTGCTCATCACACTTGTCTTGATATAGCCTGGGACACAGTTGTTTTTTTGGGCTGACAGCACACATTGAGAGCTTGTGTTGAGCTTCTTGTTCACCAAAAGCCCTAAGTCCTTTTCCTCAGGGCTGTTCTCCATCAGCCAGCCTATATTTTTGCTTGGGATTGCCTTCAGCAAGGTGTAATACCTGGCACTTGGCCTTATGGAACTTCATGAAGTTCACATAGTCCCACCTCTAAAGCCTGTCCAGGTCCCTCTGGTTGGCATTTCTTCCCTCCATTGTGTCAACTACACCACACAGCTTGGTGTCATCAGCCAACTTGGTAAGGGTGTCCTCAGTCCCACTGTCCAGGTCACCAACGAAGATGTTAAACAGCACTGCCCCCGGTACTGACTCCTGAGGAACATGACTCATCACTAGTTTCCACTTGGACATTGAGCCATTGACTGTAACTCTTGAGTGTGGCCATCCAGCTGATTCCTTATCCACAGAGCAGTCCATCTGTCAAATCCATGTCTTTTCAGTTTAGAGACAAGGATGCCATGTGGGACAGAGTCAAATGCTTTGCACAGGTCCAGGTAGGTGATGTCTGTTATGCTTCCCTTGTCCACCAAAGCTGTTACCCCATTATGGAAAGCCACCTAATTGGTCTGGCATGATTTGCCCTCAGTGAAGCTGTGTTGGTTGTCACAAATTGCCTTCCTTGTTTTCCATGTACTTTAGCATAGATTCCAGGAGAATCTGCTCTATCTTCTTGCCAGGCATCAGGGTGGGACTGAGAAGCCTGTCGTTCCTTGGCTCTTTTTTTTGTTTGTTTGTTTGTTTTAAAAAATGGGGTTACATTTCCCCTTTTCCAGTCAGTGAAAACTAAACCAGACTGCGATGAGTTCTCAAAAATGATGAATAGTGACTTAGCAACTTCATCTGCCAATTCCCTTGGTACCCACATGGGTAGGGAATTTACTGGGGAATAACTGTCAGTATGCTTGAACAAGAGAACAGCATGCAATTCTGTGGTTGCTGGCTGACTGAAATGATAGCCAACTCTGTGGAAAGAAACCTAAGCTTCATATCCTGAACTTGATGCTTATGTGGGTAATGAATGAAGTGCAAATGTGTATTGATATAACTCAATCTCGTATGATGAGAAATTGCAAACAATTCAGTCCCATTTCTGGAAAGGCTGTATAGGAATGATGAGCTTTCTGATGTGCTTAAAATTTGATGGCTTCTCTAGTGACAACTGTCCTTTGATTATTATCACTCACCTTTTCCTTCATTTATGGCATACCTTAAAAGAACTCGTGTAACTTCTTTGCTCCTTCCACAGTATTCTGAGTATTCTGTGACTTGTGTGGATGGAGCAGCAAGCTTGAATGAAATAAAGCTTGTTTCAGAAATGATGAAGGTGTTAGCCTTATTCTAGGAATCCTGTATCTCTGCACAATCAGTGTTTAATCAATGCAATACTGTTGAGGTTTGCATGAATTTGAGGTCTTAGTTAGTTATAAAAGTAATGCTGAAGTGTTTGATTATTCATGTTCACAAGCATTCAGGGATGTGGATGATGCCAAAAGACACATAGGTAAGTATTCTAACTGATCAAAAGCTGCAATACAATTTGACTCACACTTGAAAGACACTTTGAATCCTTTATTGGCTAGGCTATAGAAACAAGCTTTTTTTCCATGCAAGATAGATCCAGATAAAATTAGGATTTTTTTTTCTGTTTTCTTCTAGGTAATGTAGCATTGAGGAAGGAGTTGTACTTCTTCCTCTTTCTAGGGGGAGGGCAGAGAAGGTGCTAGGGAAGGTCAAAACACTGCTTTAGATGAGTCATCTTTAACAGGCATGAAAGGTTTAGTGTACAGGCAGCAGCCTCTGGGCGTGAGAGCACTGCATTGGGCAGGATGTGGTGGGCAAGGGTTGCAACAGGAAAGCAGTTTAAAAAACTCGACCGCCAGACCCCCCAGTGTTTTTGCTCTAAGCACTTAGCTATGTTTTGCACCATCATGTTCCAAGGTTACAACAATCAAAGGAAGCCTTTTAGTTTTGACTGACATCCTTGCCTTTCTTTACTCTGCTGCATTGTCTGTGAAGGGAGGGAGGACATGCGGTACTGCTCTTACTCAGGAGGAGGATCTGAATCAGCGAGTTTAAAAAATGGATCAGCAGATTAAGTGACTGGAGCTGGTATTGAACATTGCATCCAGATGTGTTGAACTATACTACATGCACAACACTGAGTATCACTGCTTCTCTTTGATTTGTGTATGTTATTCTTTTCTTATTTAACAGACAATCACAGATTGTCTGTTCAGTAGCATTTTCTAAAATGACCTGGACTGATTAAAAATACATTTTGGTTTACTCCTGGGCAGCCTTTGCTGCTGTAGCTATGTGAAGACGGTAGGAAGAGACTTCATTTAGGTGTAGTAATGACCTATCTGCTGTTCTTTCCTTCCATCTGCTAGGCACCTGAAAGCATAAGTAACATATAAAAAATGCCAACAAACGTGGCATGATACTCTAAAAAATTATTTCCTAGACCACTGCTACCTAAATACCTCGCTTCTGCTCCCTTTCCTTAGTCAATTTTTGGAACTTTTTCTCCCCATTTACTAGCAATACATACTGTCACCTTGCACTTAAAGATAAATCTTCAAAGGCATTTGACCTAATGTCCACATGAAATCTGCCTAGGTATATATACAAATAACAGCTTGTAAACTAGCAAAAAAACTGCTCATTTTCCAAACATATCAGGCAGTTACCAATGCTGTCATTACTTACTGTCTTTGGTCTTAAGAGTGTTTCCTCCCACGACATTGCTGCTTCTTGGGTCAAAATTGAAAGGATATTTGCTGGTAATGCTGAAGCCTTATTGAAAGAGCTGGGCTGCAGAACCTAAAGAGTTGTTAACAACACAGAATTAAAGCAGAACTCGAGTAAATGCAAAAAACCCTCAAGTTATGAACGCTCTGCATAGTACTAGTTGAAGGGTACATTGTTTAGTCTGCAAAAAGCAGTTCATAGATGATCTTGACAGAAAGTAGAACAAAAACTACTTGCAGATAATTGCAACTGTTCACAAAAATTGCAATTATTTGCAATTTTTGCAACTCACTCCATGCTCTATCAATTAGTATTAATGGGTGTATTGGCATTCATTCCTGCAGCAGGAGACACCTCAGTGAAGCAAAAGATTCCTGCTGTTCTAAGTCTATTTTATGGTATGTGACTATTTTCCCCACAACTGTGTCTTTTCCAGTCCTGTTGAAAGCCAAGATTAAAAGATGTGGATGGGTGTTAGTGATCTGCTCCCAGAGACACTAAATTCCCTAGTCTCCAATTACATAGATTTCTGAAAAGCAGAGATACAGCCACTTAATGCCAACTCTTCAACCACTAAAAATAAAATCCCCACTGACTCAAAGAATTGGCAACTCACTTTAACAGAAAAGATAAATCTTTGTATGATGCCAGTCTGGATTGCCTTATCAGAAGTGATAGTGTTAATGCTTAAAAAGCATATAGCTATCTAATATTGACTTGTTATCTGGAAACAACTTCTTATACTGCTTGTACTATGGGACAACAGCTCTGCAGTCTTCCTTCTACCTTTTTGAAAGGACAACAAATTTCATAATATCCATTAAATATTACAGACATAGGAATTAACATAAATAAAAAGGTAGCTACAATGCATTGCAGAGTTATAACATGTTTCAGACTAGGTATCGATAGCTTAATGGAGTTCTTTGAGCATGGAGAAATCCAAGCTCCTCAGCCAATTTTTCCAGGTCTGCATCATCTTTAACAATAGTAACTCACTGCAGGGGGAAAAAAAAAACATCTCCTTTCTGTCACAGCTGCTCTCCTTGTGCTCAGTGGCATCAATGTGACTTACAAGTTTTGTACCAACTTTTCCCCTGAACTTGATTGGCTTAAAGCCAGAGAAACCAAATATAATTGTGCATTAATTAAAGATATATCCCACTTTTTCTTTTTCCCACATCTGCTTTGTGTCTTGTCTTCATCCATGTGCTAATGACCATTTCCTGGTTCCTGTAGCAGGAACAAGTTTTCTTGCAGAAGGAAACTATAATGAAATTTTCCGTACTTTATACTCTTCATAGCATAGAAATGGACCTTGATAGATCATTGGATTTTTTTTCCTGTTAATAGGAATTCAGGTATTGTCCATCAATTTTTCTGCAAGGGTTTGTCAGAGTGAAAGTGGGAGTTTAATAACAAAGAGAAAAGCAGCAACTTCAGAAAGGTAGCAGTAGAAATCCCTAATCAAACTTTTAAAACTACATAAATTAGATAAACATTGCATTTAAAAGTTACCTCACAAAGAGCTGAAAAGAAAGTTTGTTGTTAAAGGTTTAAGTTCCAGGTTAATTCAGTTAAGGGTTAGAAAGCTCTCACTGCTGTCTTAAGAGCTTCTTAAAACACCGGAAATCATAGGCTTATATCTAATTGAATTACAAGTGTATGGTCTTGTTTGACTGCTCCACATGAATTTAAGTAAGCTATTCTAAGAACAGAATCACTACTGAAGCCTGATTTCCCAATTTGATTTCCCAATTGCCTCCTCCCCTAAATGTAGCTCTCCTCTTATTTCCCATGATATCCCTTCAAAGCAAAAGACAACACAAGTTATGCTATAAAGTTACTAACTACAGAGTCAGCGTGCTGTGCTGCTTCAGCAGTTGTGGTGTAAGAAGGCATATCTATGGGGTTTGAGTTGTCTGACTTTTCCTTCAGGTTGCTTTAGGATTCTCTCCTCTACCTAAATGCTTTCATTATGGAGGAGGTCTTCTCTTTTATGTTTGGCTTAAGTTGCCTATTGCTTCAAAAGTAAAGGAGAGATTCAGAGACAGGGACACAGCTCACAAAGTGTTTTTACCTGCAGTCACATTTCTCTGGGAAGTCTCAGCTTCCAGGTCATAAACTTGACACTGCAGTTAATCGACCTGCCTTCCATTTTAAACTGCCCTTTCGGGTTTTAACTGGCTTCATATCTAAAATTAATGGCAGCAAGAAAAATTCGTCATCTGGCAGTTCTGCCTCAAAGCAGGGCCCTAGATTTAAACTAAAAGATGTTGTTGCCCTGTGCACACATGTAAATGAGAGGCCATCGATTCTTTTTGCTTCAAATAATCCATAATTAGAGCTTTGCTAAACATGCTCATAATCCCTCTGAATGCAAAATACAGCACGAACATTGCAAATTGACAGTCTCATTATTGTTTAATACAAATCTGTATTTCAGGCATTAGTGGAGGAAGATAAAAACAATACAGAGGCCTTTTCTCAGTGTTCTCTATGTGTAGTCCTAATT
The DNA here is from genome assembly GCA_013400695.1 of Neodrepanis coruscans. NCBI lineage: Eukaryota > Metazoa > Chordata > Aves > Passeriformes > Philepittidae > Neodrepanis > Neodrepanis coruscans. The sequence continues at coordinate 18,999 of VYZS01064225.1, forward strand.
TGACAAGACTTTGCATCCATTTGCAGGTAAGAACGATGTAGAAAAAACAGCAGCTCTTCTCTCACCTCTCACACAGACTCTTCAGTCTGCTAACTAAATTTGTATTTAAAGTTTGTTAGTGTTAATGACCATGTAAGTGCCAGCTGCATCTGGGGCTGTTGTGTGGCAATAAAAGCCTGTGCACTGCAGTTACCATTTCTCTTTCTGCTCTCCTAAAAGGTTGATAGAGCTGTTGACATCCCTGATCTCTTGAAGGATTATTTTGTAAACACAGTTCACTGCCGCCAATGAAATCGGTGGCCTTGTGTATCTGCACTAACTGCTAAGGCTATCTGAAAGTCTTTGGTATGATTTTGTTTAGAAAACACGCCGGCAGCCTGCAAAGTTATTCCCAGCAGAATGGTATTTGTCATCCTGACTCTGGAAAACAAAAAGCTTTTGCTTTTTCACCTTGATGCTTGAGAAGACTGAAGACAGAATATACTTTGGGTGGCTTAGAGGAGAGGCATTCAGTTACATTTACAAATCTTTTTATTCTGTAGCCCAAGAAAGCAAGGGTAAGGAGACTTCTGAGGCAGCAAAGTTGTTAGTAGATGGATTCTTCTAGTTAAAGTCTAATCAAGTGATTTCTAAACAGTATTTGTTTTCTTCAGGCTATTCTACAAAAGAAGCGCTGCACATTTCACAGCCAAGAGCCCACTCCACCAGTGATGCTAAACTCAGAGATTGTATTTACAAACCAGTTTTAAAATTGAAGTAGTTAAAGCTCTACAGCTCCTTTTTCATCTTTTAAGAGTGGATCTGATTTCCGTTACACTAAATCAATGATTAGCAATGCACTAAAAGATTTAAACTCAATACATCAGTTCAGTACAATGGCATCAGTTTAGTGAAAGCCAATGCCATTTCTTGGCCAGACTGGATTGAAGCAGTTTCCTTCATTTAACAGGCCAGAATTTGAGGAACAATGTTGTAATATACATGAAACAGAGGTAAGGGCAGGGAGTTTATGTCCAGTGCAGAGTAGATAAAGCAAAAGGACAGCAGTCTGTCAGCTCTGCAACACTGGTGTCATAGGCCTGCCTGGAGGGAGAGCAGGGAAAGTGACAGGCATGGCAGACCTGGGAACATGGCCCCAGCAGAGGGACAGAGCCCAAGTGAGGCTTCACAGCTTCTCGTTTAGAATGGTGGTTATGGGAGAGGCCTGGGACACAGAGCTGGGAGATATCTGGGTCTTCCAGAGCCATCAAACCCAGCCAGTTGCTGTTCTAGATGCCACATGCCTAATCACCCCCAAGTTACCAGCATGTTCTATCTGACATAATACAGTCATTCCCTCTGCACCAGCAAATTCTTAGGCAATTTTTAAAAAAAATTAAAAATATATAAAATACGAGGAATACACCTCACTTTCTAGTGCAAAGGTACTGAACTGGGTTGAGGATGGCCGCAAGAAGTATCAGAAACACAAGATGCCAGAAACAGTTGGACCATGACCCTGCAGCTCATAGCAGGCAGGGCTCAGCACAGTGCCAAAGTTCTGCTGCCAGACACTCACCCAGAGCACTCAGGTGGCTACAGTGAAGCTCTGAATTTCAGACACTTCAAGGGATACTCCCAAATATGGGTCAGGCAGTGTCAAACCTTGAGACATCTCTCCAGAAATGCTAATTCTTCTATATTTCAATTCTGCTGAATTTCTTTTTTGGTCCTTCTTTGTTGAAGATGTTATGCTTCAGAAAGTTCTTCAGCTTCCCTGATTAGGCATTTCACTCTCTGCTCTTTTTCTCACATCTCTTCAAGCATCTTCATGTTTTTAACTTTCATTGCACTGACTACTTGTCTCTTTGAAGTTCTTGGCTTCTTGTATCTTCCAGCATTAATTTCTACCACATACAATTATAAAATCTTCAGAGTTAGATTGCCTTCCCCCAGTTCCCATACATACCTTTTTAGATTTCCTTTTAAACCCTGATGACCAGTCCTCAGATACCATGTCCAGTGGAGCTGAATGAGGAGAGATCCAGTCGCACATGGCTTGGTTCTGGATATACTGAATTGCCCTAATATCTAATGAAAGGACCCTAGTCATACCTAAACCTAAAATAAAATTGGGGTTGTGGGAAGTGGAAGTACAAGGGAAGGGTAGGATTAGTAGGAACTGTATTCATGCCATTGCTTGTTGGAGAGAGAAGCCCTCAAAACAACATTCATGTGTACAACTCATTCAATTACAAATAAACAAGAAGGCAGTTGCTTCCAATTTCCTCATTTTGCTGTAATCTGCCTTCTACAACCAGGCTCTGTTCTGCATGTGAAACTTGTTTTTAAAACAACGTATAAGCAAGGAAAGAAAGGGGAAAATGGGCACAGCTTTTTCAAACACTGCTGTTTATACAAGGTTTCTAGAGATAGACAGACAGTATGGCTACATGTTAGAATCTGTACCACAATCAGATGCAATGGTATTACAAACCACCCAGATCAGGTCTGATCCTCCTGTACAGCCAAGGGTTGTGGAATGGAGCTTTGCTGCTGGTAAACACCTTCACCACAATGAGGAGAAAGAAATCAGGAGTAAGAGAAAGGACCAGAAGCTGATGTCAGAAACCAAAATAAAACAAAAACAACAACAAAAGCTGCTGCTAGAAAGATGGCAGATCCAGTGGGTCTTCTGGAAGTATATTTATCAAGGAAGAAAAACAATTTATTACCCAAAGGCAACTCCACTCTGCTGAAAAATCCGAACATAACGGGGTAAAAGAAGTCATGGCCCAAACATTTTTTACTAGGGAGCTCTCTAAACCTTACTAAGTTTGGAGTTTCATAGACTGATAAGCTCAAATTAGTTGTGATTTTTTACATTGTACTGGAATGAGCAAGTTTGCTTTGCTAAACCATGTTCCCCAAAAAGGCATTCAGTCTTGCTGATACTCAGTCTGCCACAGTGTCATTTCCACTGTTAATCACATTTTGAAAACATTGTTTCCATTTTCCCATTTTCAAGTTCTCTGGCCTCAACTTTGAGACATCACCTCTTGTTACAGCTTCTCCTAAGAACTTTTAATGTCGGATCTTACCTCCCAATAGAATTACCTGTAGACTTTAATAATGTCACTCTTCTTTCAAGTAGGCTCTGCTGCAAAGTATTTTCTGCAGCCCTCAAATAATTTTTGGAACTCTTCTCAGCATTCTCTTATTTTTTTCTTCATTTGTTTTAAGTAGTACACTCTGGAACAAGCAGCAGTGTTTCTGTGTTGTACATAGAGCTACCAGTTAATTTTTAATGTATATGCACCATTTGCCTATTTATAAACTAAAAGATTGCAGCATCCATCCTTTCTAGTACCACATTACAGGGCCAGTCATCTGCTACGATCCCTGTCCTGTCCAGGGATGCAGTCACTCTGTGCTGTGCAAGTCCTGTTTCCTTCTTATTCTTCGTCTACCCAGGCACTGAAATACTTCTCAGAGGGATAAGCAAGTTATCTGTGTGATTCTGTACTCCTGCTCTGCCCACATCGTTGTTCACAAAATGTGCCTTATCACATTCACTAATATTGCTACCAAATATGTCATTGGCTATTTTTATAATCTATAATTTTATATTTATTTCCAATTTACTTAAAAATATGTTGAATACTGATAGTTCTGCTACCAACCCTTGTAGAAACTTATCAGAAACCAACTTAATGAAAATATCACATTTTTATATGTCAAAAAATATAGCTCTCAATCCATTTAGCATTTTTATTGGTATTGTATAATACTAAAATTTAGAATAAAAAGGTTATGTGCTGCTAACCTACATGGCCCTTCCAAATATATATTATATCTCTAGCATTGTGTTTGTGTCTCTAATTTGGAATCTTATCAGCAGAATTAAATGAGGTTGGTTTGACAAGACTTATTTTCCATACAATCATGTTGCCTGGCATTAAATATACTGCAAATGAAAAGTGTGCTTTTCAGTCTGACTTTGAGGAATGGACCATTTCAGCATTTGCAGCCATGTGCAGAAGTGAAAGGCAGTTTGCTGTGGCAGTGATATATCTATGAAGCTTTTTGGATGGGAAAAAAAAAACCCAAACAAAAAAACAAACATGTAATGAATTTCTTCTGGATTTAATAACAACATCCCTGAATGCTTCCTTGAAATTTAATGATTGGTTAGAAGACTAATAACCTCAGGATGTTTAATTTTTTTTTTATTCTGTTGAATAAAATATCAGTACTATCTTTTACTCTACTAAAACATACATCCAGCACTTTTGATGACATCCATAAATGTAGTGCCTATAGATGTTGTCATTCCTGTATGTGACTCAAACTTTTTCCAAGATGCTACAGTGTTTTCTCCTAGTTCTCCCTCTTTGTGATGGTGAAAACAACCAGGCAAACACATGGTTTCAATACCATAGAATACACATACAGCTTCAGTAACTAAGTTATGCAGTTAAGTTTTAATCCATTTCTCTCCTAGAATAACAGTAGGCAAATTCCTCATTAAAACAAGTGAGATAGAGAGGAGAATTCAGGAATTGTGGAATTCTGATACCTTGTCTTTAGCTGTCTGCTTGAGATTTTGCAAGAGCTTGCCTTACAAACTTGAGCTGCCCCTGACACAAAGTCATGAAATTCTGCCATCATCATAGCATCCAGATACTCTTTTTTGTTTTGAAGAGACAAAAACTTTCATAGAGAAGTGTGTTTCTTGAAAGGTAGATCTCCCAGAGATTTTGAGTAAAGTGGGATTGAATAGTTTGTATCTTCTAAAAAAAGCTGAACCTTTTTTAAAGCAAAATGGGTAAGAGGATGGACAGGAGGGATCTTTAAAGGGGAGAACTGTAGGATAATGTTTCATATGGATACAAGTGCCTATCTGTAATTATATTCACATGTCAGCAATTCAAGTTCTTGTGTGCAAACAAGCTCAGAGCAATGCAAAACTCGATCTTTCTCATGCATTAGAAAGAGCTGTCCATCTACTTACCTCTATTTCTTCATAATGTCTGAAGTAAAAATTTGTGTGATGTTTTCCTTCTGAGCAGTCTCTTTATTTGTTTTAAACACAAACATAAAAGTGTATGTATATACATCTTACTATGTCAGACACTGATTCAGCAGCTCTTTCTCCTTTTCCAGCCATTTGAACTAGAAAAAGGTTGAGGATCCTCTGCAATTGGAATGAGGCACAGCAAAATACAAATTCTTAGATCTTTGGGATTATTCCAAAGTCAAACACAAGAAAGTTCTGTCAGAATTATATGAACTAATTTCTAATTTAAAAAAACCAAACTCTCACATTTATTTTTCTCAGTTTCAGACTTTTCTTTTAGATCCCGTGAAGATAGCTCATATTTCTTATTTAAATCCACAACTTTGCAATAATTCAATCAATTTTTAAAACTGTTTAATAAAATATTTTGATGATTTAGCATCTCCCTGATACAACACATACAATTTTACTAAGGCTTAAAATTAACAAGCACACAAAACACACTTTGTTTTCACCCTTTTTTAAGTTAAATATGCTCCATTCTGCCTTGCCTTTGCTTGACACAGGCAGCTAATTAACCCCATACCAATTAATAACCTGTTTGTTCCATCCTAATAAGACTCATTTAAAGCAGTGAGGCACTTTTCTTTCCATCCATCTTGACTTTAATTTAGTAATTTTCATCCTTCATCTTGTATTTCTGTAATTAAATTTATAAACCTCATGCTGTGTTCTGCTTTATTTAAGCAGATACCAATTTAAAAAAAGAAAACAAACTCAGCCACTCCCAAGACAACAATCTAGTTGATTTTCACTTCATCTGCCTGTCTTCTTTTTCATACCTTTTAGTCAGTTATGAACCAGTGTCACATGAACAATGTCACAAATCATCTTCTGGGTCAACAACAGAATTAGGAAACCATAGGCTACTCATATTTCCTAAACTCTTGCTTCAAGCAAACATCAGGGCTTTGTTTCATGTTCTTTCCATTTGAAGACCACCATTATACCCATAATATAGTGGGGAAAAATTTAGAATTTTTCTTTAAAATACACAGTTACTAAGAGCTCCTAGAGGTTCACCATTATTCTATGAGCCTGTCCAATCTGACCTCTAGTTTTGCAGAAAATTAGATACTAATAACAGATGACATTATAAGGAAATACCATCTTCTCAGCATCTCTAAGCTTAGCAAATAATTGTGCCTTCTGAGTGTTTTGCTTCCAACAATTCTGAGCCCTTAGCTTACATACCAGCTTGCTAAACCTGATATTTGTATCCCGCAAGAGCTGCAGCTCTTCCTGATAAAGAAGACATTGGTAAGAATAAACCTACAAGGATTAATTTCTCCAGGAAGAAATGTGGTTTGGAAGTAAATGCAATTATAAAAGCATGCAACTATTTGTATTTTATTTTAACTTTCAAATACTCAAACTTCTCAGTTTGAAACAGTGCATCCCTTGGCAGTAAATTTCTACTACAGTGTCTCCAGGGAAACAGGAAATGTGAATGGGAAAAAAAATGAAGAAATTTAATCCAAAAAAGCCAGCAGTGAATCCCTCCAAAATGAAACACTGTTAATAATGATGAGCACTATTATGCCAAATGAGGATTCTTGTTCATACAATATTTATATACTTGGTTCACACTAATTACAGTGTGCTTAATAAAAAACAAATTAGTGGATTCATGAAAAGTATAGTCACCAGGTTTTTCTTCTTCTTTGTTCAAAATAGGAGAACTGTCCAGAGAGGCTGGACACCCCAGCCGTGGTGGTGTTCAAAGCCAGGTTGGATAAGGCTTTGAGCAAGTTGGTCTAGTGGAAAATGTTCCTGTGGGAGGATGGGCTGGGACTAGATGATCTTTAAGGTCCATTCCTTTAACAGTCTGTGACTTCCTGACTTCCTCCTGAAAACTGTTACAGAGGTTACGGAGGACCACTGGAGGTCCTGCCCCTCCTGGCAGAAATGTCTCTGCAGAGAAGCTCTGCCATTCAATTTACCTTAGCCTTTATGCCCTGTTGTTGTGGGTTAGAAAATAAAACCGTTTCCCCCCCCTCCCCCCATTCCCAGCTGGGTGCGGGTGTGCCGGGGTTGGGGCCGCGCGGTGCCACTGGCGCCGTGGGGCTGCGCCGTGGCCGCATGGTGCCGCGGCCGCACGGCACCACTGCCACAGGTGCACAGCAGGCTCAGTGCAGGGAGCTGCCGTTTGCCCGGCCCAGCGCGGGTGGCGCGGCCGCTGCCATCACCGGATATGCACTTCTGGCCTGTGGGGCCGGCGTCGCTTCCGGTCCAACCCGGCGNACTGAGGTCGGGGTTATTCTCTATTTATCCCGGCGTCTCTTCCGGAGCCCCCAACAGAGAAAAAACCAGCACTATCCCAGAGCCTTCCCATCCCAACACGGGGTCTGAGGAAGCTTAATTTGTCTGTTTTTGCACTTTATTGTCCGTTTTCTGTGTGTGTGAAATAAACCCTGTTACTTGTGTGTTTTCTTTTTGGGTGTGTGTCGCTTCTCTCGGACATCTCTTGTCAGTACCATGCTTTTTAGTGATAAAACCATGACACCTGTATTAATTTTATCTGCAGCTGGGCTTTGGCCTTCTTAATTTCATCACTATGGGTCTGAACTCCAGTACTCCATCTCTGTGGCCCGTCCATTTTTCTACTACTTGCAATGTTTGTATTTTAGTCTCTCAAGAAGCTTTTGGCTAAGGCAAGAAAGACCAAATTCCTGCCAAACTCCCTGGTCTTCTTGCATTACAGGGTAGTTGGTTATGAAATCTCTTCAGTTTATTTAGAGATCAACCATCTTTACTCTGCACTTTTCCTCTCTTGGCAGTTTCTCAGGGATTCTACCTATCAATTCCCTAAATAAGTTACAGTCTGCTCTCCTGAAGTCCCAAGTCCTAGCTCTGCAGCATAATTTTGCAACCTTTCTCCTGATACTGAAATAATTTAACAGTCACTGCAGCCTCAGATGACACTTGCCAGCTGGTTTTCCCTGTTTGTGAGCAGCAGAAGTAGGGATTTACCACAGTTGGCACCTCTAGTATTTGCTTGTAAGGTATTATCACTAATGCTGTCTAGGAACCTCGCAGGCTTTCACAATGCTGTTTTCCCCTTTCCAGTAGATATTCAGTAGATGAACAACATAAAAAACATTTTTCTTATCCCTCTTATTTTTCTTATCCTTAAATTCATCCAATTTATTGTCTTGACCAGGCAGTCTGTCACAGATTCCTCACCACAGTCATCAATCTTTACTAACACTCCTCCCTCCTCTGACCTTGACTCACAGACTTTCAGTAGTATGTCTCCACGTTCACACGTGATCTCTATGCAGGGAATGAACTCCTTACACAGAAGGCAATCTTTACTCATCTTCTTTCCCACTGATCCTTCTTCAGCACCCTGTAACGACCCTTGACTGTGGTATTCACCAGCCCACCAAGTTCCCATGCCCTGTTCAAACCACAGCCCTTTGACTGCAAATGAGCTCCCCACTCCTCATGCTCACTGCATGTGCACACTATCGCTTCCAGGTGGGGACATGGAAGTCTCCCTGCAGCCTTCTCACACATAGACCTCTTGCATTTCCACTGGTTTCTCATTTACTTCTGGGTATCCCTATCTCCCAGGTTCTTTGGGGGTGTTGTCATTGCAGTTATGTCCTGCTTCCCAAGATTCTCTGCTTCAGGGATCTGCAGACATATTTGCTTTAGACAATAGTATTTAGCCATTATCCATTTGGTCTCATTTGTATTCACTGACTGACTACCATAATTTCAGCACAAATTGAACTTTGCTGAGGAGGAATATGTTTGACTATAAAAGGGATTGATTTGGAAGTTACAGCTTGGAAATTACTTTCCAGGCTTTAGTTTATAACTCCCAGAAGGTCAGTTTTGGGGGCAATTTTTCAAAACATAATGCTGAATATATTTTGTTATTTTAAATAACCCCAAGTAGAAGAAAGGATTCTGTCCCCATTCTTTATGTGACCAGGTTGCACAAGAAGATAAAACTCCCATCAACACTTCTGTCAGGGTCACTGAAACATCACAGCCTTTTTCCCCTGCCAAGAAAAGAGACAATGGCAATAAATGAAGATGCTAACATATGATCGAATGTGTATTCAGATTTATACTTCCTCAGATCCAAATTCAATCTCTCTGATGTTCACCTGTGTAGAAAGCATGGTTCATTCAGTTGGTTTCATTCAGAACTGTCTAAAACCAGAGTTCCTAAGTTTAAAACCACGGTCAGTTCAAATACAGTAGTTATTCAGGGTCTTGGATCTGGATTTGGCCCAACATTTCTGCACTTGATGCTTAAACACACAGTCAAAGATGACTACTATCACAGCCTGACAAATGAGCAGTCATTAACAGTCCAGTAATGGATCTCCATGCACTTCACCCAACCAATGTCCCAAATGGAATGCAATAATGGAAGCTATCTTAGGCAAGCTCAACAAGGGTATTATCCTTGTCTTTGTTTACTGACACACATATGCATTTCCTTACTTTAGACAAGTATTCTTTCAAGTTGCCATTATTTTTAGTAGAGCCAACCTTTTTCTTATGATAAATCATACTGCCGACTCCTGCCCTTCTCACTTCTCTGATGATTTCAGACACTCATTGCTCAGTGCTAAGGTGATAGACCTCCATCTTTCGCTGCGATTACAAACCCATAAGAGATGAAGTGTGAGTATATGGGAAAACAACATTCAGAAGATATCAAAAGTCTCTCAAATACAGCCGAAGTTTCTTCATAACTGTTTTTCTAGCATCAATGCAGACAGAGCAATATTCTTGCATCCAGACACTACAAGAAGTGGAAATTCAATTGTATCATTTGCAGGCAATTTATTGGGAATCCTGGGATGTATGTATTTAATGAAAGTAGCAGCCCTATGGTGAAAAAAATACGGTCTCTGGGGAAAACTGGAGTTGCCCTCAGGACTGCAAAGAAGTCACAATATTCCTCAATTCCCTATTGACGCTGAAGGGCCCATGGACCATAAGATCAAAACCCTGGGGATCTGATGCAGGTAGTTCCTCTATGATCACAGTTGAACCCAATCAGTTTTTACAGACTAGATTGGGATGTCTTATTTTTATAAAGTAAGTTTCTTTGTACATTGTCAAAGAAATCAGTGGACTACATGAAAACAAAGGCATTGTTAGAGTAAGCAACAGAATTAAGCAGTGGACATAAAGTTTACAAGCAAAATAATGCAGAATATTACAAGCTGAAGTATTATATACAAAATTTTTCCTCCACTGTAACTAAAATGAGCTTCCATCACTCTCTCTAATGTGGTACCTGTTCCATTGAGAATACGCCTCCTCTCTCATGGAAGGCACACTATTTTTCCACCAGACGTTTTTACAAGATGCTCCTAGCAGCAGGAGAAAAATGATTCTCCCATTCATCCACCTGGTGCACTGTAGCTCTCTATTTGTTTGAGTGCTACACTTGTGGTGAATTATACAGCAGCACAAAAAGACTGATTGAGTACCCCCTCATACTCTGTGCCTACTTTTAGATGGACATGTCACAAATAGGCGCTAGTGATTCATAGTCATCCTGTACTTCTTTTATAATCTTCTCTTTGAGACCAAGATTTTCTTTCTCAGTGAGCTGGGCTCTGAGAGCAGTTATTTTCATAATCATCCAATGACACAGCTCCACAATCTGTCAGAGTAGGTGAAGTGAAAGAGCAAAGCTGGGGATGAGAAAACACCCTAGCCTGGGAGTAAACGATCCAGAGCTCTGAATATGTTGTGTGATACCTGATTAATTAGAGCAAGAATATTTTCCTAACTAAATGGCTTGTTGAAAAAAATCCATTGATGATACAGAATAATCCATTTTGTACACTCTGTTGTTTTTAGAAACACTTACTTCCTGCGAATAATAAGAAGTTCAAGACCAATATTTGAAGGTTGCAAATGCTTGAGCAGGGAAGTTGGGCCAGATGACCACTGTGATTCCTTCCAACCTTACCCATTCTGTGATTCTATAATTCTGTGATTCTGTGAAATGTGTTAAGTTTCGTACATAATCTCAACATGTCTGATTCTGGTCATCAGAAAAGGAAGGTCTCCCCACTAATAGGTATGAGAACTGACTGAAGGAAATGGGTGCAAAGGACAAATGAGCAGAAAGATCGGGGAGCAGGATTAGGAATCCAATTTCAGGAGAAGATCCTGTGCATGGCTCTGCCATGTCAGTGAGCCTGGCTTCCCACAGCATAATATCTCCTGCCCCCAGAGAGAAAATCAGAGCAACTGTGATGAGACTTTGTTCAGTAAACTGTGAGGTAATGCATTTATCAGACCAAGTATGCTTTCTGCTGATAGCCTTGTACATACAGACCATTTAATATATGATAAAAACACTTCTGTGTTCCATTTGTTGATACTCAACATATGACATACCCTCAGAAAGGGCACACTGGGTAGCAAATATAGAAAGATATGTAATAGAACTTAATCAGATTTATATGACAGAATTTAAATTTCACATAGGTAGGTCATTGCTAGGTATAAATATTTGGTTATTTTCATACCGTCAAACAGCACTTGTAATCAGATGAACACAATGGAGGAAAGTAAAAGTTATTCTTAGCATGTTACATTACTCAGATAAGAAACAGGCACAACTGCAGACTGTAGGCTCAGCCAACAGCACAGTCTGCTTTCAAGGTTGCCTGCACCTCTGCATGCCAAATCTAAGTAGTAAATGCTAATAACTTCACTGAGTTTTTGGTGAAATTTTCTGTGTAATTTTTTTTTTTTTTTTTTTACTGAGAGATTTCTGAAAAATTATTTTTGGGAGAAAATACATGTATTTTAGCCCTGCCTAAAAATTCTGGTGAGCTTTATTCAGAGCAGCACTTTCCTCTGATTTGGGTTTCTTTATTGTAAAGTCAGCGAAATTTTGGTCAGTCCTAAAATCTATTGGAGAAAAAAGAACAACACATGGAGCTTGTGTATGTTCCTCAGACACTTTTTAGTTTTTCCAACTATCTGCTATCCCATTTTAGCTGATCATGCCTGAACCTTTCTTGTGGCTTCTAACACCCCCACTGAGCATCCAAGCTTACTCTTCAGACCTGCAGTGGCCTCTGTTAACTGGCAAGCAAGAAGTGGAACTGGGAGGAACATCTCTTAGGAGGTTGAAGCAGAGCCCAGTGACATTAGGTAGCTCTTGAGCTTGGGCCATTTCCTTCAAATACAACAAAAATGACACATGAATTTGATGGTTATGGGCTAGCAAAGTAGAGGGAGAGGGGAGACAATGCACTGCCCACAGGCTCCAGGAAAGTCCAACTGACTCCTCCTGTGTCTTTCTACCCAGCTGAAACCTCATATGCATTTTTCATTTTCTCTCTCACTCCAGCCTTCTCAAACACATGAAAGTGAAAACATATGATGGTGAAATCAGGCAAGAAAGGATGATCAGACACCATACAGAAAAGTATGGGGGGTGGTGAGGGGAAAAAATGGAAATGGAAAACTCTTGAGAAAATGGGGCAAAAAAATTATAAGAAAAAAATTATAAGAAGCCCAGAGAAGAACTGATATCATGTAGTCAATGATGAGAATAAGAGTCAAGGAATGAAATTCAAAGTACAGGTGTTCTAACACTGCTGTGCAAACATCCTTGAAAAGCGGGCAGTCTTCTCCCTAGTGTAGGTTTCTATAGAAGCTGCCATGCTCCTAGCAGTGGAGTTTGTGTTGACGGAGCCCTGCCTTCAAGTCAGCTAATAGATTACATGGGTATCACAATTCCACAAGATAGCATTTCTAATTTATTTTTCAAAATTCCACCCACACATACCAGCTATCCTAAAAAACGCAGCTGAAGCTGCAAAGTCAACTGCATGGAATTTAAGAAGAGTTGGTTATGCAGCCATGATGCAGCAAACCTGTTACTGACACTATAGCCCAGCCTGCATGCCTGACTCACTTGTTTTCTGTCTCAGTCAATGCACAAGATTGAATTGCTCTGGGGAAATGCCTTGTGAAGGAAGAGACCCATCAGTAGAAGTTTAAGTTAGAAAGTTACCAGCGTATCATCCATTGTGAGCATGAACCACAGAACAGCAGGCCGCTGCCTTTACCTTCAGGTTATCTTTGTTTTACCAGTCCTTCTGCCATAACTTTTGGCACTGAGCACAAAAACACCAGCCCCAGAGCCTCCATACCTTTCTTGTCAAAGGCTGTCTGTACAGTGAGACTCTGTCCCAAATGAGACCCACTAAGTACTGCTGCTCAGTAGACCACCATCACCAACCCTTGTCAGAGCCATATCACTTGGGTTGCCAGCTCCTAAAGCAAAGCACAAAGATGCACAGGGACTGTGCTTGTGTAGCCCAACTCAAACAAATTCCCAGCCACACAACTTGACTTTATTTTTTACTTGGCAACTGCCTCTCACCCAGAGGTACCACCTTTCCCTGTTCTCAGGGAACAGAATCAATGCTCTGAGCATAGTAATACTTGTTCTTTTTGACAAAGTAGATGTTGCTGCTGCTAGAGAATATTTTCATAAAACATGGAGTAGGGCTTTAAGTTGCTGCACTCTCCAGCAGATTGTCACAGCCCAGTATGGTGAGACAGTGCTGTAAATGTGATTTTTTTTAAAGTCACCTAGGAAAACAAAATGAGAAACCTTGTGGATGGTCTGAGTCACAAGGCTTGCTATATACAGCATATATCAAAATGAAATATGGTCACTTTATTATAAATAAAATTCTTCTGCAATACAAAAATGAAGCAAAAATCAAATCATTCAGTGTAAAAGTTTCTGCTCAACCTAAAATTTCACTGAGCTAATGGAAAACGGATTTGTCATTTTTTTTAACTGGCTCTAGCTGCAACTATATAATGATTGGGTTTTTTCCATCTGAAGCTAAAAGAATTTTCAGTAGAGAAATTAAATCACCAGCTCAGAAACTGTCTGGGTTGCAGTTGGGCCCCAACATCCCTCCTCTCACAGAAAAACATGGTTTGTGTTTTTCAAGTAGAAGTCGTCATATTTTCATAAATATTTTTTCTTAAATTTTACTGAAAAAAAACCAAAAACTGCTTCCTAACATTGTGATTGACCCCTGATTTAGCAATTACTCAGGAAGAAGGATTCTCACTACAGATGCTGTGAATAAGATCCTGCAGTCCTGCAATGCAGTTGCATATGAACATCCAGCCCTAACTCATCTTCACATTATTACAGTCCTGAGAGCTGAAATAAACCTGTCAGAAGGCAGCAGGGCACTACACAAGTTTGCTGCCAACACTGCTATTACAAACCAACATAATCTGCATCTAAGCTCATAAGCTTAAGAAATGTGTTTCTCTTTTAGGTTGCTGACTGACAAGAGCTTTAATAAATAAAGCTGTAAACATGATTTAGCTATTGCTTAGCTAGAAATGCAGTCTATACTTCTGCACCCGATTTTTGGTAGTTTTCCATCGACTTTTGAAGAAATGCTTCAACTACAACTCAGTTGTACAACTGAGAAATTTTCTTGCATTATGCTGTGTTTTCAGAGCTCTCTGGGCACACACGGATAAAACAAAAAACAGAATAAAACTATACATCAGTGGGTATCACTGTCACAAAATATTGATCCTTCAGTAATCCTTGGGATTTGACACAGGGTATGCTTCATATCTTAGGGCTTCTCAGCTTTCCTAAAATGTTTACAACAAGAAGTAAATGTCATTGCAAACAGATTGCAAAGCCAGTGTTGAGCAGCAATATAAAATTTGTTCAGATACTGAAGCCAAAATGAAATTTCATTGCAGACCATTGCAGTTCTGTCAATAATGACCTGGCCCACAATTGTATATTGGAGTATGCTGTAAATATTGAGTAAAGAATATGGTTTTTGTGTGAAATTGAACATTTATGTACACTAAATATTGCTGCTGGCAATGACAATCAATGGCAATAGGGCACATTTTTCTTACCTTTTGTTTCCACTTTTTCTTTTTTTTACTTTTTGTGTCTGTGAATACCCAAATTGCCCATATCCATGCAGTAATTGTACTAGCATAACACACCTAAAATACTAAAAAGTCTGACATTTAAATTGCATTCCTAGTCCTAAAATATTTAACACTCCAACATGGAGGAATAGAGAAGTAATTTCCCATCAGTCTGTTTCAGCCTGCCTGCAAACTCCAGTGGGGGGCGGAAAGCAAATGTGTACATACACAGGACAACACTTTGCTGTCTTTATGCATCAACACTTCTTACTCAAGAATTGGCCTCCCACGAGGGTATTTTAATTCTCTTGGGGTCTACTCTCATCTGGTTCTTTCAGATGTCACTAGAGTCATCTCCTGATTAATTTTCTTCTTCATATGATGGATCATGTGTATTTCTGGGCTTTCCAGATTTTCAATCTAGAATCAAGATTAATACCTAGCTTTTTCTAAATCTCTATACTATTTATAACGCAACTTGCTAGTAAAAAGCAGCAATTCTCTTGCCATTCTTCTCTAAAATACAGAACTTTCAGAGAGAATATCAAAGTCAATATCATTTGGGGGTGACTGTATGCCTAGTACTGTGCCACAAATAGTCTGAACAGAGATAGGTTCCTTTGGGCTCTCCCAGGACCCCCACCTGGCTCCGTGCAACAGAAGTGCTGTTGGAGAGCCTCCTGGGTCACCCACATCTACCAGACTTCCCCATGTAACAGCCTCCATGGGCCCCTGTTGAGCTTCACTTGTCAGAAACCCCTTCTCTGTCCCCGTTTTTCTGACTAGGGCTTTTGTAGCCTGGTACAGGATATTTGTACTAGAATCATCAAGACATGGGTATTTCGCACAAAAGTACTGTGTTTGAATTTACTGACCTTGGACCTTAACTTTCCTTTTTCTTCCCCTGCCCATGTTCCTAATCTACACAGAACATGGTTGTCTAAGCTCACTGCATTAGCCCCACTTGACCTACAAGTGAGATAGGACAGTTCTCCATTGGCCCCTCCTTATTACATAGTTCACCAATTTCTCCAAGCTTATAATAATACAAAACTGAAACCTAGGGGAAGAAACAAAGGGTCAAGCAGATAGAGCAGGGAAATAAGGTCACTGTGAAGAACTTGTCTATCACCTTTGATCAAATAGACCAAGAAACTCCCTCCTCCTCCTACCACTGCTCTCCTTCATATCTCATCATGGGATTGCTAAGAGCTTCTGAATGCCACGTGCCAAGGCAGACCTCAGCTTTGCTCTTAGAAGCAGAAGAGCCATTAGCAAGCCATATACCTTGTATTTTATTGCTTTAATCATGCAGTCTTTAAAACTCTAGATAGCATGACACAAAGGTCAGCACATAGCTCAGAGAGGGAAGTAGAGAGCTCTTTTAGGTAGAAGGTGGGGGTTTGGAGGAGGGGAACAGTGGGGTTTTTGGATACAGCACATTTAGGAGATTGCCTCTTATGAAAGAGTGGTTGCAGGTGCTGCTATAGATACTCCTCGTGCTCAAAGGCCAGCCTAATCAAAGCCGTGGGGCAAGGAGCTCACCTCTCCCCCCAGGAGGCAGTAACTGCTAAATCCCATCTCGGGCATCACCACAAGAAAGCCCTGGGTGTGAAGGGACAGGGAGATGATGAGGCCAGGGCTCTCCTGCCCAGGCCCATAGTGAAAAGCCTGAGCTTGTTGCTCACTCCATGTAGAGAACTTGCACCCCTGACTCCCAGCCCTCCTGCAACCCAGTCCTGCTCTTTCCCAAAGCCTCTTCCTCAGCAGAGTTCATAAATTAGTTAGAGGGAAAGACCATGGGCCCCCAGCAATGGACTGGGCTCCTTCCACTCTGGTGGTTATGCATGGAAGATAGCACTGGCATACAGATAGACAGAGACCAGAATGGAGCAAACCTGATTCCAGCTCTTTACACGCAGATTTCCTGTGATGGATCAAACTTCACAATCTAAAATGCTTTGGCCTTGTAGGGACAGGCCCACTGAGCATTTTTTCTGCTATTGCGTGACAGTAGTGTTTTCCAATGCCTTCATGCACGGACTTTCACTGTGTCATCTTGCTCTTTCACTTCCTTTCTCATGGTTTTTGTGGACAAGGTTTTTTAAAATGCAATATTCCATTTTTTGCTTTCAGAAGGACCTCTCTGATGGCAACCTTCCAGTTTTCTATTCTTGACTGCTCAAAGTTGAGCCAACTAGGAGCATTAAGAAGAATTCTGCTACAGTTCATCTAACAGGTTTCCCAAATGTCCATTTATTCAAGTATTGTATTTAATATTGTTTATGGAATCTGAAATACAGGGGAGAGTTACACAACTGAGAATAATGCACTTGGAAAACAACAGTCTGAATAGTCATTGAAAGAGGGTAAATAATAACCCTACTTAAAGAAACAAAAGGTAACTCTTGTGCTTTTAGAGAAAAGTTAAAGTACTAGGCTAATTATAAGCAAAAATAAAGAAAGGTAAACAATTTTTTAAAAAGGTAGGTGAAAGAGGTGACAGCAGGAAAATGGGTGGAGAAGGCAGAGACATTACTTATTTTTCATCTTTTCAGTCAGTTTGGAATATTCTTGAGTCCAAGCTAACTTATCCTTATTGTTCACAAAATTCTTTGTAGAGAGGAGCTGTACTGATAACCTCAGCCCTCAGTTTCAGCCTAACCCATTCTGCCCTCAATATTTCTAGTTGTTTTCCCAGTATCAGAAAATATTTCAGCAAGTTAAATGATACAACTACATCATGGTGCCTCAGCAAAAGTTTTCATGCCTTTTTGCTGTTCTGCAGCCAATTAGCACTTGAGTCAATTGTTTCTGCCAAATTATGCTGGAATTCACAGGGAAATGTTTTACTTCAGAAAGCTATGTCAAGTTTTTCATGTGATTTTCTATGCTTAATATCGTCTCATGAGATATACAGTGAGACAAACTATTTTGCAGTTGTAACTTGCAACAGAGCTTTATATCAGTGTCCTTCAGAGCACAGTAAAGGAAAAAAAGGGGCCTATTTTTTGACTGCAGTGGGTACTCACATACAGCAGAGGTGGGGATAAAATTTCACAGAAGTTAAATCCTGTGTTTTATTGCTGCTTTCCTCAAGAGGATATCTTCAACAGCATCACTCTCTGCTTGGTTGCTACTAAAAGTGCTGTTAAAGAAATCAAACTCCTGGGTCAGATCATGAGGGAGGCAGACCTTAGAATAGCTCAATTTGTCCCTTCCACTCATTTTACCTTACAAAAGGATCAGTGCATTTGCTTTCCATCACAAAGAGTTTGAATCTCTCCCCATTCCTTGAACCAAATCTTTATGTAGTTTCTGAGAGACTTTGGGTGCCCTCAGCAGCCATTCCTCACAGACATGTCCACAATGGAAGTACTTACAGAATGGACAGCACTTACTGAATGGACAGCCTGGAAGTACCTTTCCTCTCCTTGACTCAATTTGGTTTCAGACAGTGGCCAGACTGTTCCATTTCCCTCTGCACTGATAAGAAAGAGCTGGTACTTTGGTGTGGGGTGTGTGAAGAAGTCAGGACAGTCTCTGCTTTTTCCAGAAGTCTGGAGATACCAACAGATCCTCAAGAGGCATCTGCCACTGGGGCTTCTCTGGAGAACACTCAGGATTCATGAGACAACACTGTTCCCTTTGCTTCTTATGAGCTGACCAGGAGTGGGTGAGGGTATTTCAGCACACCTCAAGTTTATCTAGATCGTTTGTGTTCATGGATATTTGGTTGCAAAAACTAAGAGGAGTCCAGGATAGTCCCAAACAAACTGAACTGTTAGAGGTACCTGCTTGCTCTGAACTAATGAGGCTTGACAGTCAGTGCCTCCTTCACAGCATAGCTGTGGCTGTTCTGCAGTACATCCTCCATTAGAAACTGCATCACCACCAGCTCCACACAAGCAACCCTTTGGTCTGCATTGTTCAGGCTGCACAGGCACAGCTGGAGAGGAAGGGAAGGTCTCCAAAGGTCTGCTGCCAGAGTTTCATCAGTAACAGCAAGCCTCAGATAACTGTCAGCACAAAGTTTTTTGTGTCAGAAACATAAATGGGTTTCAAGTTTTTAGCACCATGGTCCTAAAATATATATGCCCATCCATGAGAATTATACAGTTCTCTAGTTCTAACACACTAGAAAAATGCTAGGTTCACTATCAACAAAGATACTCTGTTCTCCTTGAAGAAAGATCAAATGTGAACATATAGTAAGATGGACTTCTGGACAGAAAAGCAGGAGGTTTTTTTTTGTTCTCTTCTGTTCTCTAAAACCAAAACCAGGAAATTAGATAGTATTAGCTTGCTTTCTTCCTGCACCATAGAATTATCTTGTCTTTATGTCTTTGGGCATAAGCACAAGGCTGCTGTTGCACTGTACCAGCATGTTGTAATTTATAGTAATTATATTGTTGATAGTGACTGGAAACAATCCTCCATCCATTAGGAATGTCCTCCAAGGAAAATGCATGAATGTCTAAAAAATTAGAGAAAACTGTTGGTAAACAAGAACAACATTCAATTACTTCTGAGAATCCCATCTAATATGATGAAGAAAAGGCAACTCAGAAACCAAGCTGGTATTTGCTGTGTGTTACACTCTGCTCTGACTTTGAAAGTAGGCCATGTATTAGAAAAGAGAGAAGCATCTGTTTTCACTCCTTGGGAAAGAAACACTAAGATTAACTTCAGAATACATTTCCTACCAAGATGCTGTGCTATTTCTGCCTCCACAAAATAACTCCCGTGTGCTTACCTACTTACTGTCAATCATTTATTGCTGATGCTGCTTCAGAGGCATCAGGACGTCCTATCCATCAAAGACATCCCGACTTTGCATGCCGGTACAAATCCTCTTTCTCAGTTTTGCTAAGTAGGTCCTGTGTGTCATTGTCACCTAAATAAAGGAAGAAAATTTTATTCCTATAAATCATTATTTGAGAAAGGCATTATTAGAGGTGAAATGATAGTATCTAATATGGGATAATTAGCAGGATGGCATTAAAATGAAGAAACATGAAGTCAGGATGATTATCTAAAACTGCCTATTACCCTGAACATGCAAATATTGTCAGCCAGACTCATCTTTACTTTCTATAACATGACACCAGCTTTTTTTGCCAGTGTCATTCAAGGTGCCTCTTGAGCACATAGCTATGTGATTTGGCATTATTCAGCTCCATGTGATGCTATATCTAAGGAAACCATTCCACTAAATATCTTGCACATCACCATGACAGACACTTTGGGCAATCAAAACTGCTGCCAGGTGATAAGACAGCTCCAAAGGGTAATGGCACAAAACTGAAAGTTAGAAGAATCACCAACATCTATAGTGCAGAATTATTCCATTTTGTTGACATCAGTGCGATTATATTCCATCTCAAATTTTAATTCTTCACTTCTGTGGAGAGTGCTTTCTAGAACTCCTAGTGGAGAATCAAGTTAATAAGCTGTGATCATGGGAAATTTTTTTAATTAGCTGTTAGTGGTTGGATTCTTTGCATCATGGTAGGGAAGGAGTGAGGACAGCAAAAAGATGTGCAGAGAACATTGTAGTCCAAGGAGCTCAAGGCAAATGGAGGAAGGAGGAGTGCCTCTGAAAGCACACTTTACTCACCCCGCAGCTTTGAGGATCCAGAAGTCATGGCAGTCACAGCTGTGAAGCAATACATTCTAAATCACAGAGTTACTTAATGGTGGCAGTGCATGGTGTATTCTGTCTGTAACACTCTGGTAGGCTGAAACATTCCCTGAGGACAAAAATGTATCTCTGCAAAGGAATCAAAATGTTTGTATTAAAAAATAAGTAAGATGACTTCAAAATTCTCCAAATGGTCTATAACAAAAATACCTGCACTGCATCATAACCCAACATGGTAGAAACTGATAGGCATAGTGGCAGACTTGATTAAAACAAATACACACAAATATTAATCATGTAGATACATGTGTGAAAGTGCTTCTGACTGGGGACATTTAAGGCAAAACATATGTCTGAGATAACGGAGAGGAAGGCTCAAGTAGCTAATAGACCTTATAATAATTCAGAAGCTCTATTTCTGAAATTAAGAAAATTTCCTATACAAAGTGAGAGAGCCACTAAAGCTTTCCAAAAATTTTGAAAGTGCTTGTGAAGCTTTGGAAACTGAACTAAAGCATACTTAGAGTTGCAGTCCGGAGCCAGGTTTAGCAGCAACACTCACCACTGATTTTCATGAGCTCTAATCTCACGGAGCAATGCAGAGGCTCCAGCACACAGCTAAGGCAGCAGAATGCTCTTCCAACACAGATGTACAGCACTTTTGGGATACAGCTGGCTCCTCATGCTTGGATTGCGTTCTGCTGTGCAATCCCACACATAAAGCTATCTTTTACTGTACTCTATGCATCATGTAAACATATTACTCAATTAA